>JAKLNC010000241.1:3136-44574 GCA_022813145.1 Barbatosphaeria neglecta | reverse complement strand
AAATATTGTGGCTTTAATATTTTTAAATTAACACTTTTATCCGTTTAAAAATTTTTATAAATACCGTTAAATTTTAATAAATTGATTACCGCACCGGTTTTTTTTTTTTTTTTTTTTTTTTTATCCCCCCCCCCCCCCCCCCCCCCCCCAATGGCGCGTCGTCGTTAGGACCGCGCCCCTTTTTGGGCTGTCCCGTTTGGTCCCATTTGTCGTATGACACGCATCTGATGAGCCCCATCTGTTCGTTTGTCCGTTCCCTCAATATGATGGATGGCATTTGCATGTAAATGCGCGTCGCGCCTCATTTGAACAGAAAAGAAGAAGCCCAATAACAAGATAATGGGTTTCTGAATTCCGAAGCTGCCAAAGTCCCAGCAAAAGCTTGATGTGCGCCTGTTTCCCTCGACCCCCTCGCCTCCGTCGCCCTAGCTACCAGACGGCAGCAACACGTCCGGTCCCGTACACGCCCGCGATCTGAGCGATATAAGATGAATATGACTTCCCGCCCACTGCGAGCTCATGCACCGCCCTCGCGCTTGGCGTACTCGTCCTCGATGGCCTCCTGGTACTTCTCCTCGGGGGAGCGGGGGTCCTCATCCAGGACACCCTTCTTGATCAGCTCCTCGGGCGAGGGGCGGTGGGCGATCTTCTCGTTGAGGGAGTCGGCGCGCATGTGCTTCTCGAGCTGGATCGACCCGCGGTTAGCCAAACGTTTATCGCATGCGCTGTCTGTCTGCCTGCCTGCCTGTCTGTTTAGGTTATCTCACCTCCTTCTGCTGCGCCTGCAGGCCCGGAGCGGCCGTCGATGCGGGCAAGATGTTCTCTGCGACCGAGGGGGGTTCAGTCGGTTAGTCAATTGCGCCACCTGAAGGTAGGTCTCTTGCCCTCCAGGGACTCACTCTGCACCAGCTCCTCGCGCGGGGGGCGGCTCTGGAGATGCTGCTCCAGGGAGTTCCTGCGCTCGGGGTTGTTGGGGCGCACCGGCGAGATAGGGGTCCTGTCGACGATAGGAGCGTCGGCAGCCTGGTCGTTGTGGTCGGCCATGGTGGTGGTGTTGGAGTACGTCAAGTATGTGTGGACGTGAATGTGTTAGTCTGCGTGCGATGCACTGTTTATTTCCGAGTTGGGCAGATCGGACGGAGTGTCAGGGTCAGTAAGAGTCAAGAAGAGACAGTGATGGGGTGAGGAAGTGAAAGGGAGGAAGAGATAATGATGAGGCGACGGGGATGAGGCGTTGTTTTTGTACGCAGTCCTCTGCCTCGATCCTTGCCTGTCCACATGAACAGCTGATGGCCGAGGCCAAGCGAGACCACGGCCTTCAGATGGTTGATGCAGCAGCCAGCCGGCGCGCCTAGCGAGCTTGATTGGCGGCGGGCGGGGTCACCCCGCAACAAGCCGCCGGCGGGCCGTTGCTGTGATGCAATCGATAAGGGAGGGGTGCGGTTGGGCACCAGCGCCCTGCGAGGTATCCGCGTATCTGAGTCTGCAGCGAACCATCTGGTGATCCCGCTAGAGAACTACAGAGGCACGGAGGTGCGAGGCCCTGGAGGGTCCATTTGATCCCCCTGTCTCCCGGGACACGGTCAGGTTATCGCGCGTGGTGGTCCCGTGGAAATCGCTCGACCTCCTTCTCATTCCTCCAGCCGACGTGTCCTGTAGCAGGCCTATTATTGCACGGTCAATTGCGCGGTCAATCGCGCGGCCATTGGTATCTCGTGATACTACGGTAATACGTGTTTCACTATCTCGCTCTCCTTTCTTTCTGTGTGATTGTTCGTTTTTACCTATCGAGGGAAGCCGATGACATCGCCCATGCAGAAGCCCTAAGTAGGTTCCGCCCTTACTCCTTGTGCTCTCCTCGTAAGGTTCTCCTCTCTGGGGTCTCCTTCCGGGGTATCTCGGGTATCAATCAAGCGCACCGTTGCTCCAAAACTCCTCGTCGCCTCTGTTCCAGCCCCCGACACGATGATTATGAGTTGTCCGGTGGAGGCCGTATCGGATAATAGCCTTTGACAGCTGCCGGTATTACTCCGTACCTCGACCATCCACCGAGTCCCACGTCCGCCTGCCTATACATGCCGTTATTCTCGTCTTACTAGGAGTGCCCGTCGCGCATCTCCGCCTCGTCTAAAGAATCCTCGGCCGATGTGCGGCCACGCTTGGCCCTGGACCCGCCATCGCCATCGCCGGGAGCATTACTACCCTCGCCCTTCTGGGCCGCCGCCACCTGAGTCGCGGCGCCGCTGCCGCGCTTCCGCTTGGGCTGGGAGGACCTCGCCCTGGGCGGGGGCGTCGGAGTGGGCGGCGTCTGCGCCGGCATGGGTACAGACGGGATATCTCTACCCTCCAGGCCGCTTTGGTTCGCCTTCGTCGGGGTCGGCGTCGAGGGAGCGGCCAGCACGTTCCGCGGCGCCCTCGATGGTCTACCGGCGAAAGAAGAACCCTGCTGGGCATGACCGTCTTGGCCGCCCTGGGCCGGAAGGGTAGACGACGAGGCGACAGAGCCGGACAGCGGTTGGGGGCTTGCGAGAAGTCGAGAGCTGGCGCCCGCTGCCGAAGAGCCAAGGCCGTAGCCAGGCGAGATCTGGAAGTTGGGGGCCATAGCACCCGGTATGCCCTGGAAGCCAGGCATACCCATCATGCCCTGCATACCCATCGTACCCATCATACCCGACATTCCCATCATACCTGGCGTGCCCGTCATGCCCTGAAAACTCGGAATGCCCTGCGAGCTCGGCGTACCCGGCATGCCTTGTAAAGCCGTCATGCCTTGCGGACCTGGCGTACCCTGCGAGCCCTGCAGACCAGGCGTACCCATCATATTCTGCATACCCGCCATACCCTGCGTGCCGTGCATACTCCGGCCTAGCATGAAGCCTCCGTCGTATCCGAGCGGGATCTCCGGGGGTGGCAGCTCCCCGTTGGCCTGCATACGCAGGAAGCGCAGGGTATCTGCCATCGTGAACTCGAGATTATACGCTACCGCGAAGGGCGGAGGAGGATAGGACGGCGCCGCGTGGATGATGTCGTTGTTCATCTGCTGGTCGTACTGCTGTTGGAGCGTGGGCGGCAGCATAAATCGGCTTATGGCGGGGGACGCTTGATTCATCACCGGGCCGTTAAGGAGCTGGCTCGAGCCGGGAGAGCCGTTGTTGGCGATGACGGCCGGATCGTTGCCGCTCTGGCTGCCTTGGCCACTCTGGCTACTCTCGCCGTTCTGGCCGTCCACGATGCCTCCTGCCCGCATCGCCGCGCTCTCGCGGGCTGCCTGAGAGACTAGGAAGCGGTAGTTGGCATCTAGCTGCTGCATAGCGGCTAGTGATATGTTGGCCTGCGCGGAGGACGGGCCAGGCTGACCTTGGCCTTGACCATGGTCCTGGCTTTGCGGCGACTGAGCCGTCTGCGCGTCCTTATTCTGGGCAGCTGCCGCAACCTCGACCTCCCAGACCGCGTCGGCCGCCGAGGCCTCCGCCCTCGCCTTAGCGAGCGCGGCCCGCGGGTCTTTTGCGTAGAAGATGCCGACGACCCGGAGCATCCAGTCCGTGATCAGATGGGCGATCTGGTCGCTATTCGTCTCTAGGAAGCAGAGCGGGCCGTTGCCGTGGACCTCCCACTTGCCCAGTTGCACCCAGTGCACGTGGATGTCGACTTGGCGCAGGAAGTCGACGGTGGCGAAGTCGAAGAGAGCGTGCGGGCTGGCCTCAGCCGTGATGACCAGGTGGGGGAGCCACTTGAGATTCCACAGCTGGCGCACCGGGATCGTATCCTCGTCGTCCTCCAGCTCGTCCGAGTCGAGGTTGTCGCGCAGCTGGCTCGCCGTCGCCTCCTCCTGGAGGAAGCAGGGGCCGGTCTTTGTGCGGCCTATCTTGCGCGCGACGACGAGCGCGTCCTCGGGGCCCTTGAGGGGTGGGAAGAAGTTGAGAGGGATGTCGGCGATGCCGAACGGGCGCAGGCTGGGGTCGTACTCGAAGTTCCTCGTGTACTTACGGCTGCCGTCCTCGTCGGTCGTGTAGGCCTGGCCGAAGGGGGGGCCGTCGGGCTCGACGGCGATCACGCCGACGACGATGTCGGGCCGTATGTCGGCGGCCAGCCAGGCGATGATGGCGCCGGTGCCCTCCCCCAGGAGGGCACAGGGGGGATCCATCTCCTGCAGGAGCTCGGCCACGGCCTGCAGCGCCATGCGCTGCCGCTGCTCCCGGCTGCCGTACACCGGCACCAGCCCGGCGTAGTACTGCGTGAAGAACAGGTCGCCACGGCGTCCGGTTCCGGGCCACTTGTCGTGCAGCGTCGCGTTCTCGTATGCCAGCGGCTGCTGCTGGCCGGGCGCCGTCAGCTCAGCCTCAACCTTGGCCGGGTCGGGACGCATGACTTCTAGACCCTCGGTGTTCAGCGCCGCCGATCGGCCCTGCATTGGCAAGTCCACAACGAAAACGACGTGGCCCTCGTCCAGGAAGTACTTGGCCCAACCCGGGCTGCCGTCGGGCTTGCCCAGCCAGATCTGTCGTTTCCCAGAGGGGGGCAATGGTCAGCAAGCAAAGATGAGAAGAGAGAGGAAGAAAGAGGAGAGGAAGGAGGGGAAGAGAGGAGAGAGGACAGAAAGAGAGGGGAGGATGGCCACTTACATCGCCAGTATGGAAGTCGCCATGGATGAGGACGATCGCGATCGGGCTCTTCTTCACGATCGGTTTAAGGCATTCGACGAACATCTTGGACGAGATGTCGTGGTCGTCTGAAAAGTTGACGCCTAGATAGAAGCGCTGGCGACTGTAGTAGCTATTGGCCAGCAGGAATCCCTCCGGCCTCTCGGGGAACGGCCGGGGCGGCTGCTGCACCGCGGACTTGCCCGGCATCCCGGGCATCGCGGGGATGTTCCGCCTCGCCGGAATCTGTGGCTGCATAAACTCCGGCGACGTCGCGCACCTCTGTGCCTTCGCTAGCACGGGGGTAGCAGCTAGCTGCTCCGCCGACTCGTCGTCCGCTACCTCCACCGAGGCCGGCTGCGGGCGCACCGGTCTAGACGACATGGGCGAAGAGTTCATCTCAGCGGCAGAGGAAGAAGAAGCCATATCGGCAGCAGGGGAGGAAGAAACCATCTCGGCATCAGAAGAAGAAGCAGTCATATCAGCAGGAGGAGAAGTCATCTCGGCGGCCGATGACGAGGCAATCTTGGGCATGCTCTCCGACGCCATGAAGCCGCTGCTCTGGTCAAGAGCCGGCGTGTCGAGCCGTACAGAGGCGAGGTGCTGGGGCGATTCGACGGTCTCAGGCAGCGGGGTCAGGGCCTCCGCAGCGCTGTGCGTCGCGGGCAAGGGAGGGGATGAGGGAATCAGAGAGCTGGCTTCACGCTCACCGTTCGTGCTCTTCTTGTCGTTCGTCTTCGGGGCGCTGTCCCCAGCGGCAGCGGCGGCGCCGAACAGCTCGGACGCCGAATTCGTCGCGCGCGGCGTCTCCAGTGCAGGCTTGGCTGCGGGCGCAGCCGACGAAAAGATAGATGAGATCGCTGAAGGCGCTGAAGGCGCAGAAGGGGCCGTAGGCTCGGGCTTCGTCTCAGACGTGGACAGCGAAGAAGGTGCGGACGGAAAAGTTGGTGTGCGCTGACAGCTCGCGACAACCTCGGCGAGAGAAGGTGGAGGCTGCAGGACGGCGGGGTGGCCAGGCGGATTCTGAAAAGAGTGCGCGCGCCAGGGAGGAAGATTAGCACCAGCGCCGGGGGGAGAAGTCTCGGGTGGTGCTGCGGCCATCAACCGTTGCGCCTCCCGCCGGTGCAGCTGTTGCACCGGCCACCGGCCACGCTGGTGGTGCCGCTGCTGCCGCCACTGCGAGCCTCTCTTCGTCCGATCTCTTGCCTGGCTGCTGGCCGTCCACGGGACCTGGCTGCTGGCGCCGCCATCTGAGAAGAAGGTCAGTTTCGGTGCGCAACTTGAAGAGGGCGAGGCCCCTGCTGGTTGGCCTGGCGACCTCTATGGCGACAGGGGGGCTGCTGGAAGGTCCGGTAGATATATAGGATGAAGAAGGGATGTTGAGGGACAGGAAGTCACGAGCTAGTAAGTCACGAGACACAGAGGAAAGCAAAGGGAACCTAAGGGACGGGCGAAACTAACCATTCCGGGCCGGCGACGCCCCGGAACCAGGCATCGGCCGCCGCGGGAGGCTAGGGATGCTGGCGGGATCTGTTGGTGAGGAAATGAAGGAGAGAGGAAAAACGTTAGCGGTGACCCGAAACGCCGTGATCGTGGTGGTTCGCCTTCCCTCTGCGCGCGTGGAGAAAGGGGCAAGGGGAGCAGGCGGTTTCGGTCGTGATGGGCTTACCTTGAATATTCACCCAGCTGCTCCTACGAAAAGGAGGCAGCGGCGCCAAGTGACGGGGCGGAGGAGGAGGGGGCGGAAACGGCGGAGGCGGCGGAGGCGGGGGCGAGCGAGGCGGCGTCCCCGGCGGAGGGAGAGGCGGAGGCGAGAACGGAGGGGGAGGTGGAGGGGGAGACGGCTCCTCCATTGTCTCTGTGCGGCGGAAGTTAAAGCAGCTAGAACTACCAAGAAACCGCTTTCCCTTTGTTTACTATACGATGGGCGAGGGAAAGAAAGAGGGACCGACCGGCAGAAAGAGATGGTTGGTGATGGTTGGTTGTGACGATCGGTGAGGGTGAGGGAGCGGAGAAAAGCAGGGTGGGTGAAGGAAGGAAGAGGGAGGAAGAGTCGAAGAGAATGGAAATCACTAGCTTAAAACCAGTTTCACCAGCTCCACTCCCAGAATGCCCTCTATTTTTGGTAAGGAAGCTTGTAGCAGGCGGAGGGGGGGTTCGAGGGCAGGTTCCTGAATAAGGGCTCAAGCGGATGGGGGCTTCTCTTCCCAAGAGATCACACCTGGGAATCTAGGGACACCCTAATGGGAGGATGTAAGGCAGACAACGGGACACTGAATGGAGAATAGCACTCTCCATCTCTTGGGTATAAATGCATTGCCTTGGGCCATGGTGAAAGGTGCTCGGGAAGTCAAAGGAGGTGTACAGCCTATACTCGCCTCATTTTTGCTTCTTCTTCCGTTTCTCGTAAGTTTCGGCAATCCCTCCTAATCCGCGTAGGACTCTCGGCGGAGCTAAGGGCGAGTTTACAGAGCTGTTGTCAGTCCAGTATACCCTCGCAAGGGAGTCTGGCAGTTCATGAAGCGAAGCTGGACTAGCTTCCACCGAAGGCAAAGGGAGACATCTCAGATATACCTACACGATACGAGAATCCACCAACTTCTCCCGAGGCGCTAGATGCCTACGTACCTACTTGTACCTACCTGAAGTTCATAAGACCAAGACAGAGAATAAGTCCTCGTTTGGAAGTAGAGGGGACTGCAAGCACATAAGAATACCGAGAATACATCCAACCAGAAAGAATGTAGACCAAATATGACTGGCTGTTTTGGTATCTAACGACAAGCAACGCCGTCTGTGCCTACGGCTCTCTCATCTGACGGTGGACGGCCACCCCGTCTACGGAGTAGCACCCTAACGCCAATAGTTCATGCACTAACCAGGACTGCCTTTTAGCCCCCAACGCCCGACGAAAGAAGAAGTGGCCCGAGGCTGCTCTCAGTCCCATAGCTTAATGTCGCCCTTGGCGCCGGCGGTAAAGACCTTGCTGGTCTCCTGGGGGTGCCAGAGCACGCTGGTGACGGCGCCGCCGGCGGCGTCGACCTTGAGCTTCTCGTACAGCTTGCAGGTCTTGACGTCGTAGAAGTAGGCGAAGCCGAAGGCGTCGCCGGAGGCGAGGAACTGGCCGTCGGGGCTGTAGTCGATGCCGGCGGCGGTGCCGGCGCTGTTGTGGCCGCGGTAGGCCTTCTTCTTGTTCTGGCGGAACTTCTCGTGGCCGGAGTAGACGACGACCTGGTTGTCGGACGACTGGAAGGCCACCCACTTCTTGCTGGGGTGCAGGGCGGAGCGCGTCATGGGGAACATCCAGGTCTCGCTGGTGTACGAGATGGGCACGGGGATGTTGTAGTCCCACACGCGCACCGACTTGTCGTCTGACGTCGTCATGAAGCGCTGCCCGATGTCGCCCAGGAAGGTGATGGTCAGGACCGGCGCCAGGTGGTGATCGTACTCCTGCACGGGCTCGTTGCCCGCGCGCGTGTCCCACTGCAAGATCTTGTTGTCCGACATGCCGGACAGGAACTCGTGCGCGGACTCTGGCGCCGGGTTGAAGACCAGGCAGTGCGGCGTCTTGCCCGTGCGGAACTTAGACACGCACTGGCCCGTCTCCGTGTCCCATAGCTTCATCCAGCGGTCGTGCGAGCCCGAGACGAAGCGCGCGCCGGTTATGTTGAAGGACAGGTCCGTGATGGCGCGCGAGTGGCCCGAGAAGGAGCGCAGCAGCTCGCGCTGGTGGTAGACGTCCCAGATGCGGATCGTGTTGTCGGCGCTGCCGCTCAGCAGCAGGTGGCCCGACTGCGGGAATAGCCGCAGCGCCGTGACCGACGTGGCCGTCGGGCTCTTCCACGTGTGGATGAGCTTGCGTGGGATGTAGTTGGTGGCGGACCCCGGCTCCTTGCGCAGGTCGATGTCCAGATCCTGCGGCACATGCATGTACGTGCGCCCCTGGTAGTCGTGTGTGGCTGAACCGTGGAAGGTCGTCGTCTCATCGCCCAGCTCCTCGACCTCTTTCCGCCGCGCGAGCGCCTCGGCCGGCGCGGGGAGCACCGTCCCGCTCTCGACCACGTCCTCTTCGTCCTCTTCTTCTTCTTGATTTCCGTCCTCGTCGCCCTCCTCGACCTCCTCGTACTCCTCGCCACTTGCCAGCTCCTCCTCCGCCGCCTCCTCGTACCGGATGGCGCGCTTGTACTTGGCCCAGGGCCCGACGTAGGCGCCGTCACCCTCGGACACGGTGGCGCTGCCCTTGCTCTCGCGAGCCGAGCGGATGCGGGCGTTGAGCGCCTTAGCGTCGCGGCCGGACACGAACTCGCGCTCGGGCCCGCCGCGGCGCTCGACGGCACGATGCTTGCTGCGGAAGGTGTGCTCGCTCAGGAAGGTCTCGGCCGCGGTGCCTGTGAGCACGTTTTTGCGCTTGAGCGCCGTGAGCGCCGAAGGCTCGTCGCGGAACGGGTTGGCGGGCCCGAGTGCCGGCCGCGATAGCTCATCGCTTGAATACTGCACTACCGCGTGCTGCGGGCCTGCCTGCGCCCGGACGACCAGTGCGTCCTGCGGCGTCATATTCGGCGGGTAGTCGCCGAAGCCGGCCATTTTGGCGGAAGGTCTGGGTGGAGAAGGTCTTTGAGGGTCTGAGGGTCTCTGAGGGTCTCTCAGGATTGTTTTAGAGGGAATATTCGTGAGGCTCTCTGCAGAGGGTCTCTATGTCGTGAACCTGTTTGTAGAGGATCTCGCTGTGGCGCTGTTGGCGAAGCTACTTCCAGAGGTAGGCAGTATGAAAGATGGAGGCGGCTCAAGATACAAGGTGGAAGCTATGGATCACGTGCACAGGTTTGGACCAGAAAAATCTACGCCCCCACTCAATCTTCCCTCGCCTCCCCACTTGGCCTAATCACGATAGTGAGGCAAATCGTGTGCTCGGTATTTAGCTTGCCGCCCATATACGCTACCTTTACGAGTGGCTAGCCGAACGCAACATTAGACGCGGAAAGAGCAATAGATACAGCTTTGGCTACATGTACAGCCCGCCAATTGAAACCATGCAGTGCCCGAGGCAAGCAGACCCGGGGTATACTAACACGTCAAATACACAAAAGCCTCGTTCAAAACCCTCGTTCGAAGCGGTCGTGGTCCGTCGTGATCCATCGTGATCCGTGATCCATGATCGTAACAAATCTGCCCACAACTCCCAGCGACGACCGGCAGACTAGCGGCCGCCACTACAAGTAACCACAAGTACAATGCTGGCAGCCACTCGGCTATTGCCTCCCTTCCCCTTCCGCCATAATTAAGACAGCCATCCCTAGTCAAATCTCAGGGCCACAGGGCCATAGGAAGCGTCCCCATCACCAATCCCCCTTTCCTGCCCCTCCCTGCCCCTTCCTGCCCCCTGCTGCCCCCCTTCCCGATATCCTATATGCAAATCTGCCCAGAGTCCCGAAGCCTCATGCACGCCCTTCCCGCCCCTCCCACCCTAGGTGTCCCAGGTAGCCGTAGCCGCCCCCCTTTCCATTTTGGACTCTGCCCGAGAAGTCGCAAATCGTGGTATCATTACCGTTGCCATAGTATATACCAGGGCTCTCGCTCGGATGTGACCTCGCCCGCTGTGCGGACTCGACGCTCTACTAGTGCGTCTCGTCCTTGATGAGAGCGACGATCATGCTGTAGAGGTAGAAAAAGAACATGACCAGGTGGAAGCCGAGCTTGGTGAAGGACTCCTGAATTTTGTATCGCGTTAGTAGCTGTAGCTGGCGAGGAAAGGGAAAGAAGGGAAAGCTCGTCCTACCTTCTTATGGACGTTAAGTTTCCTGAAGATCTCGGTGGCGTCCAGCAGGTGGGTGTTGTCCAAGATCCTGTCACCAAGTTAGCAGGCGCAACGAACAGACCCCCAACGACATCCCGGTGGCTTCCGTCATCGGTAACCAGCAAAGGTGCCGTAGGTATCCTGGGCGGGCGACGGAGTGGCGGGGACAACGTACTTCTTGATGTTCCACCCGAGGAGCGGGAGGTTGAGGATCAGCGGGAGCCAGTAGCCGTTGATGAGGAAGAGGAACGTCAGGAATCCATGTACGGCGGCCTCGGGGATGATGTACGTGTTCAGCCGGTTGCAGAGGTCGATGGGGTTGATGTAGTCGCTGAGCGGTTGGCGCTCTATGGTCAGCAATAGATACAGACGGGGACGCTGATGGGGACGGAGACAGAGAAAAGAAAAGGCCGACGGGGCAGGCGTACCATTCCAGATCGCTGTACATGATGGTGAAGAACACCTGGAGAAACAGGTTGACGGCATTTATGAGCACCGCAAAGAGGTATAGCCACGCCTCGCCGGACATCGTTGCTGCTGGTTCGCCCGCTCTCCGCGTGCGCTGGACGTGCTTTGGCGATGGAGGGATCCGACGGAAGGAGTAGGAGAGAGAGGGAAAAACAAGACCAAGGGTGGATGGAGACTTGGACTTGGTCGGGTTCTATAGAGCTTCGGCTCGGCAAAGAGAGCGACGCCGGAGGAGGGGGTTGGAGGGTTACGTAGTGGAGCAAAACGGAGAAGAATGTGATTATTAGCAAAAACGGGAAGCAGAATTTGCAGGCGCCGTTTTGGTCTGGAGATGCTACGACAGCGTCGATGCGCGGAGTGGCTGGGAGAGGGGGCAGGGTGGCAGGTTACTCGGTCAGGAAGGTAGGCAGGCAGACGAGGCGATGGCGTTGGCGATTTTGGCGCAAGGCAAGGCAGGCACTGGCGGGCAGGGTAGGAGGAGAGGCCAGTCACGGGCAGCCAGCAGCAGGATGATGAAAGCGTCTCGATCCACCTACTGGCCGGGCCATATTCCCAGCCGACCGAACGCCGCCTTAGGGCAATTGGCCGCCCCACTTAGGGAAGCTCCTGCCATGTAGAAGCTCGGGCCAACAGGTACCTACCTATGTACAACGATTTAAATTGACCCGTCTGGTTTCCGTAGACAGATATCGGAAGCTCGCCACTGATTGATCCAATGCTCTAGCCCGGCTGCACATACAGCTACGCGAACATACTCCGCGCCATTGCTATTAGATGCTCTGGATGCCCGCAAGTCTTCGACCAAAGGGCCACAGTCCTCTACTGTCCTCCCACGTACAGGAAAGGTATGCTGTGCAAAATATGAAGTAATGTGACAGGCGATAACGATAAGCAAAGCCGCCTCATGTACGTCCACCCCTTACCCCTCCTACGCCTTCGCCTCAGACGCACCGTTCGCGGCCGCCGGCACGGGTAGCGGCCCGCCGGGTGAGTCTTCCTTTCGCGCCGTCAGGACTTCCACCCCCGTTTCGGTCACCAGCAGAGTGTGCTCTGTCGTTTTCACGTCAGTATGCCGCCGCTCTCTCATAACGAGGAGCGAGGTGTGCAGGCCAACTTACCAAACTGAGCCGTCCTCTTGCCGTCGATAGTGGTGCTCGTCCAGTTGTCCGGCCAGGTGATGTCGCGGTGCTTGCCGAGGGCCACCATGGGCTCAATGGTGAAGGTCATGCCGGGCTTGCACTCGCCGACCGCCTTGTTCTTGGCGTAGTGCGGGATATTGGGCGGACAGTGGAAGATGGTGTTGATGCCGTGGCCGACGTAGGTGCGGATGACGCTGCAGTTCTTGGTCTTGGCATGCTTCTCGATGGCGTTGCCGAAGTCGCGGAAGAGCGTGCCGGGCTTGACCAGCTTGATGGCCTCGTCCAGGCACTCGCGCGCCGCCTCGACCACCCGCACCGAGTCCGGGTCCGCCTTGGCGCGGTCGCCTACGTAGTACGTCTCGTTGAGGTCGCCGTGGTAGCCCTCGTGGTACAGCGTGACGTCCAGATTGACAATGTCGCCGTCTAGCAGCACGCGCCGGTCGGGGATGCCGTGGCAGATGACCTCGTTGACCGACGTACATAGCGATTTGGGGAAGTGGTTGTAGTTCAGGGGGGACGGATACGACTGCCGACGGTTAGCGCAAGATGAGGGGAGAGGGGGACGGAATGGGAGCAAGGGTAAGACGAACGTTGCGCTCGATGCAGGCCTTGTGCACGATCTCGTCGATCTCGTCGGTGGTGATGCCCGGCCGCAGCGCCGCGGCGGCGATGTCTAGCACCTCCCTCGCTAACCGGCACACCTTCCGCATGGCGTCTTGCGCCTTGGCGTCCAGGAGCTCGATCTTGTTGGCGCGCACCAGCGAGCGGCCCGCCTTAGGGATGCCGTCAGCGGCATAGTCGGGGTGCGGGATCGACTTGGGCACGACGCGCCGCTCAGAGAGCGGGTAGACGGGGCGCAGGGGGCCGCTGTAGGGATAGGTTGGGAAGGGGTTGTAGTATCCGGTCTCTGGATCGGGTTTAGACACTATCTTGGGCGGGAGGATGTGGTGGAATATACTGCTCTCTTGTTTATGCATCGTTTTGTGCGTGTTCTAACAGGAGGCCCGGGCCCCGTCAGTCAGCGCCTCTTCAACCCCAGCCGGAAGGAGAGGAAGGAGGTGGCAAACCCAGTTCTTCTTGAAGCAGTCCTGCGAGCAGAAAAAGCTGTCCTTAATGCCCAGCTTCAGGCATGTCGGGCACTGCAGCGAGCCGGCGTTGTTGTCGCAGTCCGCGCCGAGGCACTTGCGTTTTGTAGGCGGTTCTTCGGCCATGGCGGACGGAGAGGCGCTGGTTCGGAGCTCAACCGATACCGAGAGAAAGATTATGAGAGGCAGACGAGCTGCTCGGCCCAAGAGGAGATGGGGAGGGGGAAAGCTAAAAAGATGAAGAAGATAGCAGATGAATAGCGAGTAAGGAAAGAGTGCTGATCTTGCGAGGCAAACAGATGGAGGATATTGTTGGATTTGTTGCTGGAGTTGTTGCTAGATTTGCTGCTCGATTTACGATGCGGGGTGCCTGCTCCTGACTTTCCATCAATGGTTGGGGTTGTCCTGCCCCACTAAAAACTGTCGATCTAAGGGCGCTAGCGAAAGGCGTCGGCCAGCTCTGGAGTCCGCGTGCCCGTGCTACAGCCTCAACAGATCACTAATAAGACCACCAGGCAATATTAAGACTACCCATAGAGTACTTAACTCACACGCTGTATTCTCGGTATCATCCCGTGAAAAGCCGCACTCCCGCCACTCTGGGCAGTCCTGTATCCATAGCAGGCCCTACCATGTAAATACATCTCATACTAGAGGAGGTGAGGCCATTGGGGTTGTGCACAACCTAAATCTGTGAAAAGACCTATCTTCTAATACACGTTGACTACCAGCGAGCTTGTCTTTCCGGACCATTGTGCCATGCCGAGCTGACCGACGTGAGAGAATGTCGACCGGGCAGAAGATCGTGGTTGTGGGCGCCGGCCCGGTGGGATCGCTGGCGGCGCTGTATGCCGCCCAGCGAGGCTACGAGGTGGAGGTGTACGAGCTTCGCAGCGGTGAGCGGCGCTGGGGTTGTCCGTCGGTTCGGCCGTTTTGTTCGGCCCTCGTTGGTCACCCCGCTGACCAAAAAGAAAATAACAGACCTGCGTGACCCGGCGACGACGCCGCTAAACTTCACGAAGTCGATCAACCTGGCCCTCTCGGAGCGCGGCATCAACGCCCTGCGCCATGCCGGTCACGAGGGCCTGCTGGCGCACGTCTTCGCCTCCACTATCCCTATGCGCGGCCGCATGATCCACGGCCGGCGCGCCGGCGAGCTGTACCAGGAGCCCCAGGACTACGACGTGCACGGCAGGGTTCGTCGCCTTCCCGCATCACTCGGCGTCTTCTCCTACCACCCCCAAGTGGTAGTGAACCACCCTGGAGAGGTATCCAACTGGCTAACCCGCTCGGGCTCTCCGCGTGCTAGACCATCTTCGCCATCGACCGGGCCGGGCTCAACCGCACGCTCCTCGACGCCCTCGAGGCCCTGCCTAACGTTAAGCTCTTCTTCAACCGCAAGCTAACCGGCGCCGACTTCCGCGCCGGCAAGGCTTGGTTCGAGGTGCAGGGCGCCGAAAAAAGGGAGGCCGCCCACCGCGCCGCCGAGGTCGAGGTCGGCTTCGACCTCTTGATCGGCGCCGACGGGGCGCACTCTGCCGCGCGCTACCACCTGATGAAGTACGTGCGCATGGACTACAGCCAGGAGTACATCGACACCCTATGGTGTGAATTCCAGATCCCGCCGCGGGAGGACCCGGTGTCGGGGCCGGAGTCGGCCGCCGACCCTCGCGCCAAGTTCAGAGCCTCGCCCAACCATCTCCACATCTGGCCTGGCAAGGACTTTATGTTCATCGCCATTCCTAGCGATGTGCGTCTCTCTCTCTCTCTCTCTCTCTGTGTGTGTGTGTGTGTGTGTGTGTATCTGCCTCGCTGAACCTATATTTCTTTTCTGCTTGCCAGGACGGCTCGTTCACCTGCACGCTATTCCTGCCGAGCAGGCAGTTTGCCATCCTCGAGGCGACCCCCTCTCTCGTGCCCACCTTTTTTGACGCCCACTTCCCGGGGGTGAGCGACTACATCACACCTGCCGAGCTCGAGGCCTCGTTCGCGGCCAACCCGCACCTACCGCTAATCAGCGTGCGCTGCGCGCCGCACCACTTCGGCGCCTCGGCCGTGATCCTCGGCGACGCCGCCCATGCCATGGTGCCCTTCTACGGCCAGGGCATGAACGCCGGGCTCGAGGACGTGCGCGTGCTTTTCTCCCTGCTCGACCAGCACGCCGCGGAAGCGCCGCAGGAAGCGAAGCAGCAGCGAACCCTCGCCTTAGCCGCGTACTCGGCGCAGCGCGTGCCCGACGCGCACGCGATCAACGAGCTGGCGCTGCAGAACTACGTCGAGATGCGCGCGTCCGTGCTGTCGCCCGCCTACCGCCTGCGCAAGTACCTCGAGGAGACGCTGTCCTACTACGTCCCCCGCCTAGGCTGGCAGACCAAGTACGCGCGCGTGTCCTTCGGCAACGAGCGCTACAGCGAGGTCGTGCGCAAGAGCGAGCACCAGGGCCGCGTGCTCGTGCGCGGGCTCGCCGGCGCCGTCGGCGTGCCGTTTGCCGCCGGCGCGGTTTTTTTCTGGTGGCGGTATCGTCGGGCTATGGGGGCTGCCGTGGAGGGGCTGTTTCGATGGATGTCGACGCTTGGGCGGAGGTGAGCCGGCTTATGGAAGTGTACATAAACAGCTGGTAGTGAATGGAGTATAAAACGCCAGCCACAGGCCGGGATACTAGGCATGTATGCTGCTTCATGAAGGCCAGAAAAAAAGGGGCAAAAGAAGAAGGAAAAAAATCACCGTGTCCGTCTTTTTGGCCCTGCCTGGACGCGCGTGCGGTCAACGGCCTGCCCAGTTACAGATGCCCCGCCCTGCCTTTTCAAGCTACTTCCAGCAATCGGCCAGCATTTATTTGCGACTCAAGAACCCTCCTCGTATGCTCCCGGCCGGAATCGAACCCGGGGGCCAGCCGGAGACTGCGGCGGGGATAGGGGAGGGCAACCGTGTCGAGCCCTGCGAGTGTACGCCTACACCACAGGACTAACCGTTCCAAATGATCGCTCTTACGCCTAGCTACAAGAGCTAGACGCTGCTGTTTTTTCTTCTGGGGGCAGGCGTAGCCACCTAAAGTTAGGATAAAAATGGGATTACCTCTTGGAAACAGCTTAGCTTAGCCTTGGACAATCTCGCTGGTCTGTACTGAGATGGAACGCATGTGTTAGCTCCTGCCACAATAAGCTGTTGTTATTTACCGTAGGGCATCAAGCACTCTGGACAGGTACTCCTATATATCCCAGCCTGTCCTAGAGATTTATCCAAAACACAGCTTCTTCTGCCGCGGGTCTGCCGCTGCCGCCTGCCTCGCCCTCCTCTTTTTGTCCTTCTCCTTTTCGCTCCCCGTTCCCGCCCTTCTTCGTTTATTGTTACCGGTGCTGCCGCTGTTACTGTTCAGTGGCAGCTGCCCCTGTTCACTACCCTGTGTCTGTGTCTGTGCCTGTGCCAGTGCCTGTTCAGGCCGCAGCGTCTCCAGAGCGTCCTGGTGGACGGTGTCCCGGATAGCCTGCCGGGACAAGCATAGGTCGATGTGGTCGTTGAACTGCCGCTCGTCAGCGGCCTGCGGCCTCCTACAGATAGGACAGTCCCACCATTCGTCCTCGTCTCTCTTGGGGTTGAGGTTGGGGTTGGGCACGATCTCCTTGCCGTGCCGTCGATACGGGCTGGCCGTCTCGACATCCGCCTCAGCCTCCTCACCCTCACCCTCGCCCAATCCTTCCAGTTCCTCCTCCTCCTCGTGGGGCCATCTCTCCCATTCCGACTCGCCCTCCTCGCCCACCTTCAAGTGGGCGGCCGCGCCGCCAGCCGACCCCGCGCGCTGCGGCCTCAGCCCGAAGAAGGCAAGGGTGTCAGGCTTCCTGGTGCTGACGAGGTGGGTGCAGCGTAGGCCCATGAGGCGGACCTTCATGCCCGGAATGTCCTTCTCCAACTTGGCGAGGATGGGAACGGCGTGGGCGTACAGGTCGTCGGCGGTGTGGATAGCCCGTGGCGTGACGACCTGGCGCGTGTAGACCTCGAAAGTGTGCAGCTTGATCTTGAGAACCAGGGTGCGGCCCTTGCACTCGGCGCGGCGCATGTCCTTCTCTAGCTCGTCGGCCGTCCACCGGAGCTTCTCGCGTAGCCGGGCCGGGTCGGCGAGGTCGGCAAAGGTGCTCTCGGTGCCGACGCTCTTCCGCTCGTACTCCTCGGCCGGCTGGATGCGGGTGCGGCCCAGGCCAAGGTGGCAATGGATTAGGAAGTGGAAAGCCTTGTCGCCGAATAGGCGGCTGAGGAACTGCCGCTGCGGGTAAATGTCGCCGCAGGTGGCGACGCCCACGGCGGCCAGCTCGCGCTCGAAGACCCTGCCGATGCCGTTGACCTTGCGGCAGGGCAGGTCGCGCATGAAGGCCATGATGGCGGCGCGGTCGCTAGGCAGTACGTACTGGCCGTCGGGCTTGTTTATGTTGGAGCAGATCTTGGCTAGCTTGGCGTTGGCCGCAATGCCCGCCGATACGGTGACGCGGGTCTTGGCGGCGATCTCGCGCCGCATCTGCGCCACCGCGTCGGCGGCCGCTACACCGTGGTCGCGGCAGTACTGCGTGATGTTAAGGTAGGCCTCGTCGATGCTGGCACTCTCGAAGCGCGGGTCGTACGCAGCGATGATCTCGCGCACCTCCTGCGCCTTCGCGTTGTACTTGTCGAAGTTGGGCTTCAGCAGCACCAACGCCGGGCAGAGCTTCTTGGCCACGAAGCCGGCCATGCCGCTGCGGCAGCCGTACTTGCGCGCCACGTAGTTGCACGTCGTGAGCACCCCGCCGCCCACCGCGAACGGCACCTCTGCCAGCTCCGGCCGGTCCAGCAGCTCAACCGCCGCGTAGAAGGCGTCGCAGTCCACGTGCACCACGAACTGCGAGAGGTCGCGCGACGCCTCCAACTCGACCACTAGCGCGTCCGCCTGCCGGAGCTCGCGCGATAGGTCCTCATGTTCCAGCCTGGCCTTCTTGGCCAGGATCTGCTCGATCTTGGACGTGAGCATGCGGTCCTTGGCCTCCTCGCGGTGGAAGTACTTGGAGCCTTTGGACGCATTGTAGATGATCTCGGAGACCTGGACAGATTAGTTCCTTTCCATTCGATCCCTCTGTTTCAGTAATCGGCCTACCTTGGACTGGTCTACCGCGTCCTGGCCGGCCTTGAGCAGCGACGGGCCCAGCAGGGAGTATTTCAGCGACTCATGCAGCTCTTCTTCGGCGGGGCCTTCCGGCGCGGCCATCTCGGACATGTCACCGAGGCATCAAGGAAAGTCTCGAGTTCGACACCACAAATGAATCAGAGGTTGCGCACGACCGCTAGAGATAGTACTCGAGAAAGAGGTTTATTGGTTTGTCGTGTCGATTGCAGACGCGGTTGAGGAACGCGTTGAGTGGCTTTCTCCGTTACGTTAGCCGGGCGAAGGCGGCCCCGCCACGCCAACCCACGTGATCCAGCATGAGGACCCCGCAGAGACATTCAGTGGAGGCCTACACCCTTTGCTTCGCTGCATTTCTGATGTCTAATGCACATGAGCTGCTCGAGAAAATCGTATGAGCTAAAGCCTCACGATGCACCAGGGGAATACCTCGATTTTTGGAGTCGAAGCGCACAATGCCATTCCTGATATACAGTACTGTCTCTTTCACTGCCATATAGGTCCATTCCGTCCACACTACTGCCCTAACTATAGCAATCGTTATAGCCTCCTCGATGCAGCCAACTTTCCCTGATCATCTTCCTTGCCATTCTCCAACCAGCTTTACTGGCCTGATCACCGACTGCACCCCGGTACCCAACTAGCTATATCGCGTCTTTGCATTGGCTCTACCGCCCGTCCCTCGAGAGAGGGACGGGTGGTAGATTTCCAGGAGGCGCCACGTGGAGGCTGCAGAGTCCGTCTTCGCCGTCCCTAAAAATACTAGGGGTAACAGGCTTGGGCAACTGGCGCACAAAAAGGGGGGAGAGGGGAGGGTGACGTGACGAAAGGAAGGGGAAAAGGTGAAGGGGGGGAAAGTAAGGAAAAAGGGATGGGGAGGAGAAGGGGAAGGCAAATGGGGGGGGCCCAAGTTAGCAGAATAACTAGGGGGGGAATAGAACTTACTTGTATATCTTATAGCTTATGGGCGAGAAGGTCGACGCCGAGGGGAACGACATGGATGGCGAGGGGAATCGCTGCCTGATGTTCTCATGGATGATGGCTCGAGCAGCCAGGAGAGCCCGGTCGCCCATGCCACCGTCGCACGCCGCCTCTAGCGCAGCTAACGCCTCCAGCACCGCGGGGGGCTGGTAGAACCGGTCGCACGGGTGGGACCCATTAGAGTCGAGCGTCAAGAACGTGTCGCCGTCCCCAGAGTAGTCACTCCCCATGTCGCCACAGGGGTACATGATCCAGTTAAAGAGCGGATTTGGCGGCGGCGGAGACGGCGACGTCCGGTCGAAGCCGGCGAAGAGGCAAGCGGGGCCGCGGCAGGTGCATGAGGCCGGCCGCTCTAGGGTCCTGAGCGGCTGCGGAGGGGGCGCAGGAGGCGAACGCAGGCGGACGGGGATGCGGACTACGCGACGTGGTCTGTTCGGCATGGGCGACGGCAGCCGGAGGGTCGGGTGACCTTCGCACCGCTCGACGCCGGTGAAGAAGAACAGATGATGGATATCGAGCTTGGGTCGGGGCTTGCTGCTCTTCAGGTACTCCTCGTAGCTGTCCCAGAGCGGGTACCAGTCATCGGGGTACTGATGGGCATCCAGAAGGTCGTCAGTAGCATCACGGGGGGGACGAGGAGAACAAACCTTGGCTGGTGAATGCGCAGGGGCACGGGGGAGAGAGGGGATAGGGCAAGGGTTAAGGGCAGGAAGACGGGTAGGGAGACGGATAGGGAGACGGGCAGGGAGACGGACAGGGGAAGGGGTAGGGGTAGGGGAAGGGGAGGATGCAAGGGTAGGAAGGCAGGTAGGAAGACAAGGACGGGGAGGGGAAGGGTTAGGGGGGGGGGAAGGGGAGGCAGGGGAAGGGCAGGGAGAGGGTGTGGAGGGGGGGGAGATGCTGGACAGGGGGGAGAGAACTATCGGCTCCATGGTCAGGGGGGGCGGGAGAGAGAGGAGGTACTGGGTGACGCGCTGAACGGTGGCTACGCTCTGCACGCGAACAGGCGATCCAGGCAACGAAGACGTGGAAGAAGGAGCGATAGGAGCGGCGGGGGGCCGGGTGTAGAGAGTGACGCCGCGGCGGGGGGCGGGGGTCACAGGGGGAACAGGACGAAGGGAATAGGCAGGGGCGGGGGCAGGGGCAGGTGCCGGGGCAGGTGATGGAGCAGGGGCAGGGGCGGGGATAGGGGATGCAAACGAGGAAGCAGCAAAATCAGACGCAGGAACAGAAGAAATGGGCGTAAAGGCGGTGGCAGGGGCAGGGGGAGGGGCAGGGCAATGGGAGCTAGACACAAGGGAAGAAACAGAAGAAGCAATTTTTTTGTGGATTTTATAATTTTCAATTTTTTTGTTGTTTTTGTTAATGATATTGTATCTGTGGCAATGTTAGCCCCACGGGGGCAAGCAGAAGGGTTCCGGGTCGGGGGAGGGATGGACTTACAGGTAAGCAAGCAAAACAAGATTAAGCAACGCAATAAAAACAAGCGAATCAATGGGAAGAGAAGACACTTGTCTGGGGTTGCAGGACCTATTGACGAATCAGTAAGGAGTCGGCTACGTACCGATGAGGGAGAATGAGAAAAGGGGGGAAGGGGAAGGAGGGAAGGCAAGAGAGGTAAAGCAGGGATGATGAGGCAACGACAGCAACAGCCGTAATTATATACAGGGGCGGCAAAGGAGAGGCAGTTAATCGATGATGATGATTGGGTGGGAGCAATGATATGATGGACGATCCATAGGCAGTAGTAGGCATGATGACATAAGACATAAGGGTGACAACAACAGGACTGAAGACAACAAGGCTGAGGACAGGAAGGCTGAGGACAGTGGGAAGCAAGACATACGTGTAATCATAAAAAGTGTTGACGACAACGACAGATGGCTGGCTCGGCCCGGCGAAGCCACTAGGCCACGACTATGTCACAAGCGAAGCACATGCTTATCGGCCAACGCCCCCGACGCCATGTGGGGACAGGGAGGCATTGATGACGGCGTGGCGTAAATATCAACAACAACAACAAGAGGAGCCGTGTCGATACAATGGGGGATGGTGAAGAAGAAGATGGTGGAGAGAAAGAGGGTGAGGAGGTTAAAGAGAGGAGAAAACGGAAGAAAAAGGGGGAGGACTTACTGGAACCTGGGGACTGTGAGCAGACCCGACGTGTTGAAGGCAGGCATAGCGGTAGCTAGCGGGGTGAGAGAGCACGATCGCAATGTGAACACTGTGAAGGGGCAATGGAGAGGCGAGACCTGGAGAGGAAAAGGAAGGAAAGAAGCAAAGACTTGGCTAGCCCTGACGGTGCTTAAGTAGGACTTAGGGGGGACCCTTTGGGAGCCGTCCCACCGCCTGCCGTATCGGGGCCTAGCCTACGAATTCTGCCGCTGACTTAGCACCCCTAAGCCTAAATCAGGGCGGTGTGGCTGCAGTAAAGGTGGCCAGGCAGTGGGGTGGCCCTAGTGAGAGGGCAGTCGGCGAGGAGGCAGCCTGCGAGAACACCATAGTTCGGTCGGCTATCCATTATTGTGATATCGGATTCGTAATCCTGAAGGCCTCTTTGGTCAGTCTGCCAAAAATCCCGATCCTGCGAGCCCTGCGTGGAGAGAAACGGGCCAAGATGGCCATCGGCGCCGATGGGAGGATGCCGTCGAGGAGGTGTCGACGAGAACCGCACGCGCCTGGCCCAGGTCGAGGTAATACGTCGACGATGTGTTCAGTTCCATGGGCAGATGCTTTCAACCCCTAATCGGGATGTCGCGCTGCCACGCTTATCGTGTCCGCGACGCCGTCGAGAAGGCTGAATTCGCGCTGTAAGTCGCTTGTAGGGAACGCGTCGGGCACACAGTGCAGCCGCTGCCCGTCGGTGCGGGCCCGGGGCGAATAGAAAACACCAGACTCGTAATCACCCGCCTTCAGGGATAATATTGATGCCGTACTTTCCTTTCCAGGGAGAAGGCGCCAAGATGTCGTTTAATGACCGGTGGCTCTTGCTCTGGAAGCTCCCCCGGGGGGGTTTTCAGAAGACGGTCGATGACGTACCACCGTATGCCAACTGGTCACCTAACCCCCTGAAGCCTGGATAACTAGTAGGCCCCTGGACTCGAAAGCATAATCTGGCAGGGAGGAAAGTACTCCGAGAAAGCTATTTCCAGCCCAGGTCAGCCAGCCATACTCAACGAGGAGCGAGAGATTGCTAGATCCTGACGTGGTCTCCCTCCCGACTCGAGCCTTCGGGGCCCTCGGCCAAACGGAGATGTAGTAGACGACAAACCTCCGGTTCGGTGACGATACTCAACCCTAACCGAATCCCCAATGAACCGAAGCCGGCGGGTACAAATAGAGGGAGAGGAGGACGGAAGGAGAGAGGTGTGTACACCTACAAAGCCTGATGCAAAGGGGAGCCGGAGGACTGAACATGGGGGACCGCAACAGAACAGGAGCTGTGGGAAGACCTACCTGCCTCCCACGTGGCCGACTTCGATCCCAAGGCTGGGGGTAAAGACATCCATCTACAGAAGCGTAGACCTACTTCGACCAGGTCCGACTCTCAGGAGGGCGAGACAGAACCCAGGTCAAGACAATGGTGATACTTACCTCACGGTCCTTCGGCATTGTTCCGTTTGCTCCAGCAATAAGGTTGCCCGGTCCAACAGGAGACGAAAGCCGCCGGCCGTTACCAAGAGTTGATGCGGACTGATGTCTGCAGAAAAGAACGAAAAGTGCGACTTAGCTAACATTCAGTACCTGCGCATGGGGTACCGCATAATGGGAACGCTGCGACGCCACATCCCACACGGCGCAGGAGACCGACTGGCTGAGAGGTCTTATTTCTTGGGTCGTAACGCGCCTCCATCTGTCCTGTCACCGAGACATTATGGCACTACCAAGACGACGCTTTATCGACGGTGATGTTGGCTCGCCATATCCCAAAAACCATACGAAATAAAGGGGCAGTGAAAACGGTGTGCCCTACTCGAAAAGAGTAACCAAAAAAAGTAACCGAGGCAAAAAGAGACGCCTACCACAACAGCCCATGCTAGCCGGGGATATGGAGGCACGAGCAGTACCTCCAGCAGCCCGCTTGTTTCGAGCCAAACAAGACAGCAGCCACGAACAGCGGGCAAGGACAGAAACACTGACGGAGCAGCGATGCTAGGCTCCTTGAACGGCAATTCCCGCAAACGACGGCCACTTGACAATCCACGGTCCTCTCTTTCGATCTTCCTGCTAGCAGCTCTCGCAGCCCCAAATGAGGCGATTCGTGGCTGGGTTGTTCGCTTCGGTATGACGCCACGGACCAGAGAGATAGGCATAGGAAAAAAAGAAACTCAGTCATGGTATGACGGTGGCCGCTTGCAATCGCAGGCGACGAAAGTCAGATGAAAATGATTAATGAAGCGATGAGGAGAATAGAAAACTGCCTTCGTCCCCGTTAGTTGTCGCTGAAGATGGAGGTAGGCAGTTGAAATTTTGCAATTGAGTGCGCGACGCGCGACGCGGCTGACTTGAGCAGGAGAAAGAATAAATGCGGAAGCGGAATGAATGAGTGATTGGCCTTCGCTCCGCTGAACCCCTGTCTACTATCCCGAATCAACGGAGCATTTCCCCCTGTTCATCCCGCGCCGAGTGAGTGCGAGCACGGAGATGTGAACCCCCTCATCTCTAACAGGCGGGCTAGATTAATAGCTCGGCTCACCCTATGCGGTTCCAAGAACAGGACAACTCCGAGTGACCGAGGCCGAGGCACGACGGCAGGTCCAAGTACGGATTACACGAATGGGCATTGTGCTACAAAATACATATATAGATTTTTCCATAGAACAAGGCTGCACACAAAGCTCGGAGTTGAGTTCAACGTCCCGCAGCTTTTTCTTATATTACATACTCCTGCGCAGGAACCCGGCATCTGCAAAGATGTATGAGGTACGCATCCTATCCATGGATGCGTGTAGTAATCATACATCCATCCGGAACATTATGCAAGAGAGCGCCCATATCAACTGATCCATAAAACTTCAGATACTGCGTGAGCCTTCCACAGTCACCTATTTCTTTATTCTGTATCTCTTTTTATTTTTCTTTCTGGGGTCAATGAGATAAAATCAGCAAGACGCCGCCACAGGCGCCGCGGTCCAGCCGATGCCTCCCACCCACACCTTCCGTCCAGCACAGGCGAGGCACCGCCTCTGCTCGCCGAGATTGCTAATCGAGCAGGAGAAGCAGACGGCCTTGCTGCAGGCGCCGCACAGGTGCCCGTCGGCGTCGAGGCCGCTGGCTCCATCCACATCCATCATGCTGTCCACACCGTCCTCGACGAGTAGACCCGCGCCGCAGTCCTCGCAGCTCGATGATGCGGCCGATGGAAGAGGTAACGGCGTCGCGGGGACGGAGGGCGTCGAGACCGGCCCGGGTAGCTTCCAAAAGCTGTGTAGAGAAAGCTGAGTGGACTGCTGTGGCTGGGGCTGGGGCTGGGGCTGTGGCGGGACGGGGCGCTGGTCGGTAGAGACGGAGAACGGTTGGTTGTGGTTGTGGCCGGTGTTGGTCTGGCGCTGCGCCAAGTACAGCAGGTGGAGGGTGTGCTCTGCGGGGGCACGCGGTGGTGAGAAGATGGACTCCCGGTGGTGGGCGCGCCATTCGTAGAACTTACGATGGACCTCTGCGTCTGACGGGCGGTTGTCGCGGAAGCGCTTGAGCGTCCTGCTGTGCAGCAGCTGGTGGCTTCCGCGAGCGGCGGAGGGCGCGGGCGCGAATGACAACGGCAGCTGGTCCATCGTGGCCGCGGAGAAGGCGAAGTTGTCTGGGCGTGGCGGCGACGATAGCAGCGTCGTCGTCGTGGTGCTGCTGCAGAAGGAGAACTCTGACTCGGAGCGCTTGCGCTTGAGAGGGCCAGGCATTTTGTCTGTATGGCTCTGGAGCGGAAGGGATGTGAAGGGCTTGGAGGAGGAGCCTGATACAATCGCTTTGTCTTGATGCGGTTTGGAGATGCACGCTTGACAGAGTGGAAGATACAGAAGAAGGGCTAGTAATGGCTGCGGAAGGCCGAGCTATCCTTTTGTATTAGCAGCTCAACCAGGGGCCCCCTCGGGGAGAAATAGGGAATGGATGGGGCCTCTCAAATTGGACGCGACTGCGCCGCGCACAACGACGCGCTACGGCCACTTTACGGGCCGTGGAGGGCGTCATGGCGCGTTTACAGGGGAGCCCCACAGCGGGGAGCCGTAGCACGCGACACAGCAAGCTGAGCCTACCAAGCCAAGGCTCTGAAATATCCTCTAAATTCGGCCAATGGCTGCTTGTCCCAACAGCACACACATTGACCACAGCCTTGTCTTGTCAGATGGAGCTTATTTGTGATACAACGGAATTACACGACGCCATATGATGTACATATATACAAAGAGAGTATTTATCTCAGCAGCAGACAGGACGATAACACTTGTAAAACGGCACACCACAACGATGGAACCTCCAGTCGGTGCCGTATTCCATTTAAAACTGGATGTTAACACCCGACTTGAGACAGGCGCCATGAATGGCCTCGACCGCCACTTCAGTAAGGGTAGTCACACAAATTAGCTATATCCCACCTCTATCAGGCGGCATCATGAAACTTACTGCTGTAGTCCTCGTCGTGGCAGTCGTTCGTGATGCATTCCTTGAGCTTTTTGTGCACCTCCTTATGCAGGCAGATGCACTTAGTTTCAAGCCCGCACCCGCTATCGTTGCCAGCAGCCCACTTGCACCGAATCTGTTTTGATGTATGTTTTCTCCGGTCAGTTCTTTCCTCTTTATTCCCTCTCAAGGCCTGCTTCGGCACTGGTTGGGTTGGGCTCTAATTCGGTTACTCACAGCGCATGCGGGCTGCATACTGGGCGCCGCGAACGCGGCGGGAAAGACTAAGACGAGGGCGAAAAGCGTGTACTTCATTCCGGAGAGTTTGGATGCCGGAAGAAGGATGAACAAGTGAACAAGTTTGACGCGAGAATATCGGTTGGGGTAGAGTTCAAAAAGTAGTGGGACGTGTCACGAAGCTAATGCACCGAGGAGACACGCGGAGAAACCAGTAAAAGAGGTGAACCAAACTTTGAAGTTGAAGAGATGAAGCTGAAGATGTGAAGAATGAAGGGGGGATGAAACGGGACAGAGCGGCGGTCTATATACACGACAATGGCGGTACGTAACGTATGCCCAAGTCACGGGGAAGCGGCGAGTCCAGTCCTGACGGCAACCCCCAATCCTGCCTCCGCAATAAGACTCTCCCCAACAGCGCTACTTCCGACTAAAATCCTTTCAACGATCCTTCGCTAAGGTAAATTGGCTTGAAACAACGTGTCCACACCACGGCTGCCGCACTATTGAAGGCAATAGGCTTCGGTCTGTGTAGCAAGAATATATGTAGTTACCGCGGGCGTCATCACTTCTAAGCTGGTAGTTACAGGAGCCTCTCCCCTGAACTCACTGAGGCAGTTATCAGTAGCTGAGAAATGGAAAATCTACCCCTCGGCAACTTCAATGAGTTATCGAGAGCCAGGACTAAAGTACCGCAATTTGATTGGCTGCCTAGCCGGAAACTCTTGAGCTCCTAAGCTCCCTAACCGACATCACTTTGGCAGTAGAAGCCGTGACCCAGACGGGGACGAGCCGGTAAAGCCTGGTATCAGTTGGGATACTCCATTTATTTCGGGCCTTTTAGTAAAAGGCCGCAGCTTGGATGACGCCGTGCCCCGTAATAGGATCAGATGTCAAGAACTTAAGGATCAAAGTGGTACGATGTACGTCCAGCTCTGGAGGTAAGCTTCGTTCCTTAGTGTTAGACCTATCTGTAGTCGAAACAGTACGCCCCTCTATTCACTAAGGCTCAATTCCTTTGGGATGTGTGGGCTTCTACTGGTGGACGTTAACGCTAGTGTAAAGTGGTTAACGGTCAGCGGTCGACAGTCACGCGCAGAACGTCAGAGAATGCCTCTGTTCGGAAGATGAAAGTCGTCCAGCTATTTCCGTGGCATAGTTCGTATCTCCATCCATTATCCGCCTGCCTACCGTGGCCCTACTACATCGCGGGACGCCAATGCAAAACGGTGATGAAAAACAAAGGGAAGGGGAAACGCAAGAATCCATGCCAACCGGTCCGCAGGCCTTATCCACCCTTGCAATGCCCAAGTAGAAGAAGAAAAGGAAAAAGGGGATACGAGTTTAGTCTGACACAACGCGTGCCAACCAGATGGGAGTGAGGGAAGCTCCGGGGGCTTCCCCGTTTCCGCGGCCCGACGAAATGACAACGTCCCTACACTTTGGGTATTTACTCATCTTTCCGAATCAGAGAGTCCGAGGGTCGGACACGTTGCGCCCACTCCCTAGTGACTTAGTTAGGATAAAACTTCCAGTAGATATTGATTGGTATGAGGGGAGACTAAGAGGCAAGTACTTACGTCCAGCTGCCGTCGTAGACTTTCCGCGACTCGGGCGAGCCATACTGAGCTTCGTCTAAAGCCGTTTCCAGCACGCAGGCTGTAACTCCCGTACCACAGCTCGAGATGATGGGCTTTGTTGGATCGACGCCCTTACTCTGGAACAGCGCCTTCAGCTTGTCGGCGGTAAGGAAGGCCTTCGTGTGGGGATCCAGGACGGCGTCGAAGGGAATGTTGATCGAGCCTGGCATGTGACCGGAAGACAAACCCTTGCGCGGCTCGGGGCTCTTGCCGGTGAATCTGCCGTTGGACCTAGCATCGAGAATCTGGATGCCCTCGGCGCCTTCCTTATTGTAGTCGAGGGCTACCTCCCGGACTTCCTCGTAGCTGGCCACCTTTTGCTCGTCCAACTCAGGGATCTTGTAGGTGTAGCACTCGACGCTGTACACCTCGCCCGTCTCGGTCGGGAGGCCCTGCTCGACCCACAGGCGGAAGTTGTTGAGTAGGTGCACCTTGGGGTGACCGAAGATCTTGAGCGTCCAGGCGACCCGCGGGGCGGAGAAGATGCCGAGCTCCACGGTGTCGTACACGACCACCTCGTCCTCCCGGCGGATACCCAACTCGGACATGGCGGAGGCGAAGCTCTGGGGGGTGGGGAGCATATGAGGGTAAGGAGAGTGCTTGTCGATAACCTTGTCGAGGTCGAAGAACCGCGCCTTGGGAATCCGCTGCTTGCGGAAGACTTCGATGCCGGTGCGCTCCTCGGGATCGTTGGGAAGGAACCAAGCGGCGCAGAGGGGAATAATGCGGGGCTCCGGGCTGATCGGGGAGGGCGGCTGCTTCTTCAATGCCTCGTGGAGCTCCTTCGGAGAGACGAGGAACGAAGAGAGCGAGCGGCGAGCCTCTAGCTTGCCGGACGCATTGGTCGCGCGAAAGAATGGCCGACAGCCAGCTCTGCGGAAGGCCGCCCCCGTAGAGCGGAGGAGGATGGAAGTCGCCATTGTTGAGAGGGGGTTTCAATTGACCGTGTAGGAGTCCCTTGTTGTGGAGGTGGTGGAGTGGTGGAGTTTCGATGGCGGTGACGGTGAGGGCGGGTGGCGAAATCGTGGCCGCAGAGTCGTGAAAGCTGGTGGGGAGGGGGAAGATGTCCACCTGCGCAATCGCTCAGAGGGGTCGCCCGAAGAGAAACTCACTTATGGACACAGTAATTCCCGGCGCGCCCTGGCCAGGGTCGGGGACAGGCCAAGAGAGATCTGATTCTGATTCTGATTCTGCTCAGGTGAAGGCAGCAATATAAAAGAGAAGCGGGGTATCTGCCTGGAGGAGGAAGAGGAGAAAATGGCAGTATTACTTTTTTGGACACCAAAGGACACTTTTTTTCGGCCAGCATATTTAGCCCGAGCTTCTGATAAGGGATCCTCCCTAGCTTGGAGCTTGGGCCATCAGAATGACCAGGGGTCCCAGCACTGCACCCACTGAGGCATCAATGGTGGAAGTTCTGGCGGGGCACACCGTGGCACCTAATCACCATTCTATTTACCTAATGCATCTTGCAGCATGTCTTGAAGAGCCTCTCTTTGCGACAGGATGCCCTTGACAGAACACACACGCCTCATCCTGAATCAGATATTTCTTACTCGTGCTGGGTACTTTTGAATCAACGTCAACACTACTGCTTTAGCCAACAGAAGCCATGAAAGTCAAGATCCTGGCCTGGTCTGCTGTGGCCACATGGCGCTGGGATCTGCCAGAAGACGACGTCTGCGGTATCTGCCAGAACCACTTCGACGGCACCTGTCCCACCTGCAAATACCCCGGTGATGACTGCAGCCTATGTCAGTCGATGGATTCCATTATGCTATTTCTGTGTCTGGTTGCACCTCTGCTTGTGCTGACTTGCTGGTGCCAGTGTCGGGCAAGTGCGGGCACAATTTCCACAAGGTTTGTTTTGTTTACTGCCCTTGTATTAGCATGTGTTAGCAGCTGCTGATAATCTCTCCTCCAGCATTGCATACTGGAATGGATCAAGCAAGATTCCTCCAAGGGTCAATGCCCCATGTGCAGGCAATGTGAGTTGAGACCTCTTCCCTATTTCTATTATAGTGCTAATTTCCCGTCACTAGCATTCACATGGGTGGATTCTGAGCCCCTCCAAACTGCAAGATCCGAACCGGACGGTTCGCCTTTGTGACAATCTCCCTGGTCTTTATGGTTTTGGTATCCATAAGTGCTCCTACAGAGCAAGGGCTGGATCGCTATTGCGGTTATGATGTTATGAATGGGATATATTGTGTCAGTCTCTTGTTGGTGTTGGCGTTGGGGAACTTTTCTACCTGTGGACAGACAGACGGCTTTGGGCCTCGGTTTCTATATATCTCTTTCAGTCTGCTGTCTTGTGGTCCTACTGGGGCTGCTATTGCTTCTAACATTCGCTTATTGCCAAAGACCCTTGCATGATGCCCAGAATCACATGCGATGTCAGCCCCCCAACCACGTGCTGATAAGATAGTAACAATGGATCTCTCTGCCAGGCATGCAGCTTGCAGCTGCAGGTGTCCGCTTGCCTTTACACTCCAGGCAGACATGCCCTTCCGTCTGGTCTTCTGTCTGCCCTTTTGTCTGCCCTTTTGTCTACAGCGTCCTCTCCTCTTGTCTATTCAGGCGCATCTAACACTTCAAGCTTCATGTATGTCTGCAGGTCTCAGATGGCCTCTGAGACTGCATCCTATGTTTGTACCTGACTCAAATTGGCACGTGTATCACCACCACCACAGCTTTCAGTTACTATTTATTATCTCAAGGGCTCCGTAAAAAGGCTCCCAGTTCATAGCTTTCCGTTCATCTGTAGCGGCCACGCCCCACCATCTCCGTCTTCACACAACATGCTACAGCTTTCCCACCTTTTCTTCTCCAGTTCCGTTCTCTCTCTCCTCCCAATTCCGTAGCCTACGGTGCCGCCCTCGCCCTTACCACCATCACCACCGCTGCGGCCCACCGATCGCTTTCGTCATCATGACCGACCAAGGCTACTACCCCCGGCGCCTCTCGTCCGAGGCCGCCCGCCGTCCTGCATCGGTCCGGTCAGCGTCGCGGGACAGCCCCGGCCCGTCGCCGCGACCAGCCAGTAATGCTGCAAGCCGAGCCGGCTCGCGCCATGTCTCCGCCGAGAACGCGCACCATCAGCCACGGTCGCCGCCAAACCTCCCAGACGAGTCGACCATCAAGGCGGCTCCGTCCCGTACCCCCCCGCAGTTCCAGCCCTTCTTTACCCTCGTCTCTGACGCCACCCCCCGCGCAGCGCCCCGCGGCGTGGCGTCCCGCGCGTTCTCATCGAATACCTACCACCCACGGGTGCACTACATCTTCAACGACGACGATCCAGACCTGCTGACCCGCATGCTCGCCGCCCAGCACGACTCGGTATCCGCGGCCACGGTCGAGACGGCGGCGCCTACGGGCGCAGATGTCAGTATAGGGGCAGGGGCAGGGGCCGGATCGTGCGAGCGGACCATCCTGCTTGACCTCATGCCCCGCTCAGACGGGCCGGGGTACGACGTGTCCTGGGCGTCGAGTCTGACGCCCGACTGGGCCGTCACGAGCGCCCGCGTGACGCGGATGGTGGGAGAAGGGGACGGCGGGAACGACAGCGACGGCGACAGGTCCATGATGCTCTGCATTGAAGGGGTCAGTATCGATGGCATGGGCCTCGGCGGCAGTCGCGGACAGACAGCGGCGCCGTCGATCGGCGAGATCGATATGCAGTCGTCCGGCGGCAGCGCCATCCGGACACCACTACCGCAGGCGGTAGAAGACTACGGCACGCTCCTCGACGAGTTCAACAAGCGTATGACCCTGCTGAGGAAGGTCGTCGACGTCGCCGAGGAACGCCAGCAGAAGATGAAGATGTCCGACATCGTCGAGGCAGAGGACGAGGCGCAGAGACACCAGGAGTGGGAAGGCCTGGACGGCAGCACTAATCGGCATGCTACCGAGGGTTGAACAAACAGAAACGGGGAAGACTGATACATATGCACACTTCCTCAAGCAGAATTATCGGCTCTTTACTCAGTCAACACGAAGCTTGCCGTCACCGTCGAAGCGCTTCTCGTAGCACGAGTCGGACCTGCATACCGGTGTCCAAACAAGGGGGCGCAATAAGCAGGTCTATCATGGTCTTAGATCGATTCCATACAGACCGAGAAACACCAACATTATTGCAGCAGAGCAGAAGGACGGGACCCTTACAAACCATTATCTTGTTCTGGCCTGGCGTTTGGGGGGATATATGGACGGCGGCTCGGTTCCTCTGCGAGTTACACTACCTCCACCGTGGGCTATGGGAGTAGAGGAACGGATTCATTGTTGTACCGTTCCCGTACTAGAGGAACTTGGTCATCCAGGGTTAGGAAGGGCTCAGCAGGATATACGTGGCCGGCGCACGGAGTACGACCATGTGTGTATCATCCCCAGGGCAAGGTTTTATTCCATTCACGTTTATTATGATAGAGTTTCCGCTCCATCCCCCTCCCCTGCCTTTACAGGACTTCCAGTATTCAGATGTACAAAAGCAGAAGTGCTGTACTACTAATGAATACAATACAACAAAAGGATTCTAGTAGTACACATAGTAAAAAAAAAAACTCGATTACAACGCCGGTAATGCAATGAACTCCGTCAGTGTGGCCGGGTGGGAAGCGGGATTCTCCCTGTTGTGCAAAACATGAAGCGAACCACCAAAGGCCGAAGGAGCGATTTGCCTCCCCTGTTGGCATATCCAGTACATATAGAATGAACAAAAAAACTGAAGGGCCGTCAGACCGTCGGTACCGTTATTGCAAAAGATCGCCCTGCCTTAATTTGTCGCAAGTGCTATACAAATCTCTCCCCTCGTCTTCTTTCCCTGATGCTGGGGGAATGACTGGCTTCGGTAATCATTTTCCAGCGTCGAATCGCACGTATTCGATCCATTCGATCCCAGTTCATAGATGGATGGCATACTCGCTACGAGTGAGAATTGCTTGTATCGAAGGGCTCGCCAACCTTGACGTATCGGTCTGTCAAGCTGGCCTTCTCGTCGTCAGTGAAGTCGGTGTTGATGACATAGCGCTTCGACGCGGTACTATCAGTGCCATGCTCGTTGAATACGCCACCGGGGAGCGATGACCGTTTGTCCTCGCCTTCGGGGTGAAAGAGAGGCACGCCAATCCTGGCCCAGTGCCGGTCGATCCGGGACCTGGGAGCAGGGGCTATCTGGGCGACGGGGACTTCACCGGCGATATCGATACCGCGGATCTCGATACTCCGCTTCTTGCCGCCGTTATTGTTATTGCCGCCGCCGTTGGCTTGCCGGTTGACGAAGATGTACACAACCACGATGATAACGATGACAAGGATGATAGCAACTAGAGCTCTGTTAGTTGTGCCGTCGCCGGACAGATTGTGCTGGTAGACAAGGGGACAAGATACATACCGACGATACCCAAGCATATCCACTTCTTCTTCCGCGTCTTCCTGGCCGTCGTAACCGCTACCGCGATCTCCTCGTTGCCTTTATCGAGGTTCTCGACGACCTCCTCACCCTTCTGCTCGATCTGCGCTACCTGGACTTCCTGTTGAATGATGAGGGTGTCCATGTCTTGGAACAGCTGCGCCAGCTCGACGATCTGCTGCTCGATCTTCTGCAGGGCGGCGTGGCGGTCCTTAACGGCACTCAGCACGGCGCGCGCCTGGCCTCGCCGGTCACTCTGCATCATGGCCTGCTGGAAGACCTGACCACCGGACGAGGTGTCCTCCACGACGGCCCGGACCTCGGACTCAGAAGCTTCGGGATTCACGATACGGTATTGTCTCGCCATCTGGTCCTGCGTCTTCTTGCGGAAGGCCGACTCGACCTGCTGGAAAGACTGGATGGCCTGCTTGAGCCGGCGGTCGACGCGGCCGACCTGGGGAGCGTTCTTGGGCTGCTGGGCTTCCCGCTGGCTCTTCACCTGGCGCACCCGGTCGGTGAGCTGGCGGTACATTGACATGGTCTCGGAAGACAGGATGTCCAGCTGTCTCGTCGTGGAAGACCCCGACGAGTCAGCCTCGTTCAGGGAGCGGTCCTGCAACATCCGTAGCTGGTTGAGATTCTGCTCGATCTGGTCAATGCCCTTGTCGATGCTCCGGCACTCATTCAAAATGGCGTTGGCGTCACCCGAGGCGAAAGATCCGGCGTTCTGGGCGAGGGACGCCATCTCGACATTGCTCGCTATGCAAGAGGGGGTCCTCATCAGCATTCGTCGCGCATATCTTCTTAACCAAGTGGCTGTGGGCAAGTCAAGTGCCGTGTAATTGTAGGTCGCCCTCGGGAGCATGACTTACAGCCGTATTCGTCCCTACCCATGGAAGGGCCCTGGTTGTATCTCGGCGGCCCTCCGCCCGGTCGAGGTCCTTGGCCAAATGCCGCCTGGGGAGGGCCCCGCGCCGGGGCACCGTAGCTGCCGCTATCGTACGACGCATCGCGCTGATCAAAAGGATTTTGGTACCTGTCAACCAGTCTGTCCGTTAGCGTGAAGCCGGGCAACTCGCACCGCCCATGCCGTGGCTGGTGCGACCGGGGCGGATGGTGGTGAACGGTTACACTAACCCGTACTAGATTGGCATATTGTCAGTATCTCGGCAAACGTTATCGCTACGCGATCGCCATCTGAAAAGGAGAGACAAAGATAGAGGGACGTGGAGGACAAGTAAGTGAAACGCGGAGTTCGAAGTACGAAAACGCGAACAGGGTGGGACGGGGAAGGAATCTCGTAGCGCCATCTTGGCAACTCAGCCGAATGGTAGATGAGCTCTAGAGGCGGTGGAGAGGGAGAGGGCAGAGATGGAGAGAGAGGCTAAGAGTACGCACACTCATCGTGAGACCAAGGTAGCCGCGCTCAAGGCAATGGCTGTCGCTGAGGGTTTCGTTTCGGTTCGTTCCTTGGCTTCCAGGCGACGTAAACAATGCAGATTTCCCGATAAAGTACGTAAAATGGGAATTCTGTCGAGCAATAATGGCAATGCAAACAAGATGCGCAATAAGAAAGAGTAATTGGCTAGGAAAGGAAAGCAAAATGAGTGTTGAAGAAGGAATGGGGAGAGCAGGGAAAAGGAAAAGGGAAGGGTCGACGAGAAAGAGAGTGCCGTTCAGGGATGGGGAGGAGCTGAGGCGCCAACAGTTAGGGGTGGCTTGGGCCCCACATAAGCCAAAGAGGCGCTGTCTTTTCAGTGAGATTCAGCCCCTGCTGCACTCCGCACTCAGTGCGCTGTTGAAGGTCCCTATGCTAAAAATGAGGGCTAAAATGGGCTGTGCTTTGTTGGGGAGGGGGGGTCGCTGCTACACTGTAATAAAGAGGAGGCCCTCTTTCTCTATGGCAAAAGCAATGAAGGCCCATGGCAAAATCAAAAGAAAGAAAAATAATCACAGGGACCGCACCCCAAGGAGGGCTTTTCTTCATTCTTTGGATCTTTGATGCGGCAAATGAGGCGAGACAGCCAAAGTTGGCCGTACCATGCAGATTGGTGGTTTGCTACCCCACTTAGGCAATCTAATGTGCCTGGGAGCCGCTATACAGCAGCTACAAGTGGTTTACAGGGGTGTTAAGGCTGGATCTAATTTGGTTTCAAGAAGGTGATCTACAGGCACAGCGACTGGTCGACAGCAGAAAGGAGCCAACCTGCGACAAACCCTGCGGTTCATCAGGAGGTTACATCTACAGTGCTGTCTCCTATGAGCCAGACAGAGAATAGCATGCAGCACAAATGACACAAATGATGGGGAAGCAAGTGAGTTCACAGAAACAGGCAGCTTTTTTTATTGGCAGCTATGGCATGATGGATATATATCCTAGCTTCAGCCTTGGTTCTTTTTCAGCTTCTTCGAGCCACAGGAGCGACAAAGGAGCTGCAGGAGCCACAGTCAGCTGGCTATTCCTCTTTGTGCCTACGAAAAATAAGCCTCCATGTCCTAGGCCCACCTTTTCCTAGTGTTTTCTGTGGAGTTCGGGCACCATCCATAGAACAAAGAGCACGGGCTAAGGACGGACCGTACTGGGCTTACGGAGAGTACGGATGATACATTTTTTTCTCCTCTGCATCGACCTTAGGACTTCACGATCCTTTAGCGCTCATGCCGCTCGGAAGCGCTTCAACGCGCACAGTTGTTTGCGCGAACCATAGCGGCCGAAGTGGACTGTTGGATATTGCTCAGATAAGCTGACACACACACCGTCACGAACCTTTCCTTGCAATACGGAGCAAGGAGCACGATGTAACCTAGCGGCCCGCCGATGGGAACTCCCAAGTGCAGCCGCAACGGTGCGCAATCGGGCAGCAGCAGCTTGCGAAACGCCAAGACCAATGGGAGCGGCGGAGATCGCGATGCCATGCCAGCGGGCTGTTCGTTGAGAATGCCGTTTTTCTCCTTCTTCTAGCTTACTCCGTCGTATTCAGGGCCCTGGCACGCTACCTTTCTTCTTACGTATCCCGATATCCTTGCTTTACCCACTTAGCCGCCTGCCCACTCCCTATCTATGCTGCGGTACCCACACGGAAACTCTCCTCTCGAACATGCAGCAGAAAAGTTTCTACAGCGCACCGGTGTTTCTCCTCACACGCCCGGACGACGCTGAGGTTAGACGACAGCATATGCGGCACCATAGCTGACGCTCGAGTCGCCGCTCGTCTTGACGAGGTTGCTCCGCTGGTATTGCACGAAAGTGAACTTCCCCTTCCCCTTTGCCCCGTCGCCGTTCGATTCGCTCTGCTCCTTAGCCAGCAGCTCCAGGGCAGCCATCTCGACACCGATTGGGTGCCGGCCACACACTGTGTTTGCCGTCCGCTCCAGGTACTCCGCGAAGTTATCATAGACCCCCGACTCGATGGCTTCGAAGGCGGCCTCGTCCAGCACACGTATGAACTCGTGGATCGGTGGCTCTGACGGCTTAGGAGCCTTCGAACGGAGCTCGCCTATTTCCTCGAGGCCGCCAGAGCTGTACACCCGGTAGTCGAACCCCCTCCCCCAGTGGCAGAAGTCCGAGCTTATGACGAAGGCGTTCGTGGGATCCTTGAGATAAGGCAACAGGAGCTCGGCGGTGGCCTTCTCCTCCGCCCTAGTTCCGGAGCCGACGAGGATGGGAACCAACGTCGGCCACTTCCCGCTGTGCTGCCCGTGCGTCTGCTCCAGTCTCTTCCAGATGTAGGGCAAGTGCATCTCGAGACTATGCTCCGCCACGTCGTTGTGTCTGGGAATGTTTTTGAACTTGCCCGCCGCCCGCAGCGCCGACGACACGTCGACGTCTATCTGGAAGTCGCCAAAGGGCGTCCAGTATTTCTCGAACGTGGTGACGGCGCAGCCAGGGAGGTAATACGTGTGGCTCGGGCCGAGGAGGAAGACGCGCTTGGCTTCGCTGAGATCGAGAGCTTTGTAGGCCCAGGCGGCGCAGGCCCCCGAGTACGAGTAGCCCGCATGTCTGCCGACAGGCTCCAGTTCAGCCTTGTGCTTCTTCGAAGAAGTACTAGACGAGAGGGGGAGAGAGGGATTAGGGTGGGGTTGATGAACCCGGGAGATACTCACGGGGCAATGATTACTCTCGCTCCCGGAATTGGCAGCTCGTTGTCGTTAATTGTACTAGGGACGCGCCCCAGCCAGTCGTCTAGCTGCGAGGAAAGCGTCTTTGGGTCGGCGGTGTACCAGCTGCCGGCATGATCGCCGTCGCGGGTACCGTTGTGTGACATGATCAGGGGAGGAGATGAAGCTCGGGCTTTCCGGCCTTCTTTCTCGCGGAGTTCTCCGACGTATTGGCAAGTAAAAGCTAGGAGTCTGTGTACAATACAACGGACGGGAGGACCAAGTAGTAGCTTTCTCACTGCAGTTCCCTCGAAAGTTAGCCGAGGGGACTGAGCTCCCCCCACGGCAACAAGACGAAGCTGGGCAATAGTGGGGTAAGATCCCGTAGCTCAGGCAGGAACCGCGCGGGGCACGACAGCTGACAGCAGGTGGACGGACGGACGCCCGTCTGGTCACAAGCCCAATTGCTTAAGGAAGTGCGCACGTGATGAGACGGCAAGGGACCCTTTGGAGACTCGGATTTGTGAACGTCATGGCACTCATGGGCTTTAAAAACGTGGGCTTACTTGGCTTCATCATTGCAAGGTCTCTCCCAAGTCGGCGAGTCTCAGTTTAACAAGAACGATGGATGTTGATCGGGTGAGTAGTCGTGTTAATAGGCTTGAGGGGACTAGAAGTTGTTAGAATGTAAGGCTGGCAGGGGAAAATATGCCCTCCGGCGGAAACAGCTAAATCTCGGCCGTCTGTTACATGCGTGTGGACTAATATCACTAGGGACGTGTGTTTGGCATTTAATCGGTGAACTGGGTGCCTTCGAGCCAACAGCTATTAGGTTTCGGTCATAACTCGGTACAATGCTCTTTCAGTCCATAGACACCCCCCGAACAGACCGTTTGTCTTGAAAGGATTCTCCCCTCCTAACAGTCCCATCAAAAGCTAAGTACATGTACCCATTGATCAGTTAACCTGTCGCGCCTTGCCGGTCTCAACTTCATAGACCCAGCCGCTCAACACGACGTCCGAGGGAACGGCGCTCTGCTTCTTGAGGAAGTCGAGATCGCCGCGCACCGCCTGGTCGAGGTCCGAAAAGGGCAGGAAGTCAAGCGTGGCCAGCTCCGCCGCGGCCGTGGGGCCCAGCTTTTGGGCGACGAGCGCGTGGGCGTCCTGGTTGGTGAAGGTGAGCATGCCGCAGCCCGTGTGCTTCACCACGAGCACCTCCTTGGTGCCGAGGAGCTGCTCCGAGATGACGATCGACCGGAGCGCCTCGCGCGCCGAGCCGCCCGCGTTGCGCACCACGTGCGCGTCGCCGAGGTCGATGCCGAAGGCCTGCGCCGGGTCGATCCGCGCGTCCATGCAGGTGACTATTTTGAGGGCGGAGGGCAAGGGAGGGGACTATGTCAGGATAATGATTCTTCTTCATGACAAGACCGCCTGCACCTACTTCTCCTGCTGCTCCTCTCTCCTCCTATTCTTCTCTCGACTCTCCTCTACCCCGACGCCAACGACCACGTCACGTCACCTGGGGCGGGAGGGGATCTCAGCTGCTGACCAATGAGATACTGCTTCGCCGGAGGCAAGGCCAGGTCGCCTTGGGTGAACTTGCCGGCGTACTCGGCATTCTTCTCCACGAAATTCTTCTGCACAGGAGTGGCCATTGCTGGGATAGGGACGGTAGTACGATAAATACGGGCAATAAGCGAAGTCGTCAATATAGCCCGTTAGCTTCGTGTAGGTGTGTATATGCAAGCGGAATGCACAAAGCGTAAATAGGATGACGCTGTTGAGATAGGATGCAGGTATGACATAGTGCTATATATAATGTGGAGAACCAGCCTGGTGAGCTGCAGCCAGGCCGAGGCTTGTCTCCGATGGGGCAAGAAAGAGGGGTTTTCTCGTGACCAAATCACGCAATCGACTCGATTGAGGTAGGTAAAAAATTGGCGTTGTGTCTGGCCGCGCTCGATTCTGATTAGTCGAAGCTTTGAGGCGTACACCTGAGTGAAAAGAAGGCTAGAGGGAGGACCAGCTCTTTGCTCTTCACGGTGCGGTGCTACTTAGCCTGGTATCCAATTTGCGTTTGCCAATTATGTAATTGCTATTGAGTATTGCTCTGCAGAGGGCATCGTCTTAGAAACTAAGAATTCTGCCTTGCTTCTTCTAGTGCTCCGTGCCGTAGCGAGCCTATGAAAAGTAGGGAGAGCGGTGGGGGGACCGGAAAGCTCAACATCTCGAAAAGCTGGTAGACACCTGCGCGGTACTTGTCCGCAGATACGTAAAGAGAATATGTTCTAGACTTCAATTCAGCCTCTATTGTGCTTTGGTATTATACATAAAAGATTCAAGGCCATCATCCGTGGTCAGCCGATCTCCCTCTCTCAGAAGCAGACAGCCTCGTGTGTAATACCTTCCTATACGCACTTTAAGTGCGGCAGGCTACCTAACCCGTACCTAGGGATATCTTAACTCAAGGCATATAAGCCCAGGGCGGTAAGGCCCCAAAAAGCTTGGTAGAAATCCTCCCTATCATCCCAAAACTAGAGGTGCTAAACCGTATAAGCCTGTCTAAGCTCGTCGCCTTTCGACGGCCGATGCTGGAATGGTGTAGCCGCCTAAAGGGTAGTCACCGCGCCACCACCTCGGAGACAATACCATCCTCTAAGAACCCCGGGTTTGAGCCCGCGTCTGGGCCCTGAAAAAGTCTTTTCTCGCGATCAGGCTCGCGCAACCCCCCTCCTTGGACCGCACAGCGGATGGAATGGACAAGCCGCAAAGAAGTACCATCTATTGGTCGATGAACGATGCCTCCGCAAGGAGATGGGTCCCCCGAAAGGACAAAAGATGGGGCGCTGTTGCCGCGGGGCCGTACAAAATTACCGCGGGCAGGGCCTTGGACTTTTTTTTTTTGGGTCGCGATGAGGTCGCGGTGAGGCTGCTCCTTTTTCTTGGGGATATTGCATGCTAACTGCGTGGGGAAATAGCTCTTATGTACATACGTAGGTAATTAAGTGTCTAGATACGTTACCTGTATGTATGTACTTGTTGTCGCGTTTCGAGATAAGTAGACTTGTCGTGACGTATCAGGTTCCCCGTAAGCTCCGTCGTACGCATCGAAAGTTACCGGGATCTGGGTATTTATCTTTCTGGTGTGGGAACGCGGAGCCCACTGCAGGTACAAGCAGTGTTGGTATCACCATCGATCTGCCGCCGCCCATGCTCCTGTCACCCCCCCTTGTTGGGAGATTTAGTTTTGGTTGTCCTACGTGGTAATTATGTATGGATAGTTACATAGGTACGCCTTAGGATGGGGTCCCTCCTACGATCACCATCGCTGTCATCGACGTAGCAGCTGCAGTGATTTGTACTCCCTGCAGGTAATTTAGATGCCAAAATGACATGATAGATCTAGGGAACCTAAGTCATAAAGAGGGCATCCAGGCTGAGGTACCTGACTAGAGGTACGGTCTCATTCACGTATAGGAGTTAGCCACTACGTAGGTAGCCCGCTGCGTGCATTGCAGCCCGTCGCCAGCCGAACTTCTCAAAACGTCTCGTCTCCTATCCTCCTAACGTGAAGCTACTGCCTCATCCTAACACAGGGAGGCGTGGACGGGCCTCTGGCGAGCGGGCGTCACCGCTTGCTTGTCCAAGCAAGGTTACATGTATTCTTTACGGACACCTGGTAATAACAGTAGTCGCACCTGGATAAGCTGATATTAGCCTGCATGTCTAGATATCTGATTGTCTATCTTGCTGCGTCTAGGAATAAGTGCATACGTACCTGTATGGCCTTCCCGAGTGTACTGCGAGGTTGCACGTTTGTATTCAGATGGCTCGGGGCTGTGTCACCTCGACGACGTCGTGTTCATGTTCCAAGCGGGTATCCCTTCCGTGCGTACCTATAATCAGGAGACAAGGGCTCCGGCGCCGTCTGTCACAGCCCAAACCCAAGCCCCAGCACGGCCTAGCCCCGACTCTTCGAAGTGGACTGGAGGTTCCATAGCGCGCCTCAGGCAAAACAGGGCTCGTCTTATCCCAACCCAGATCCGCTAAGACGACGGCCGCCCCGTCGCGTTTCGAGTCTCGCTTCTAGAAGCCTATGAAGAAGGAGGCGGCGGTGGGACCGGCTCAAACAAGTAGCGCAGGGCACACGCCCCGTTTTTGTTGTCTTTGGGGGGGGGGGGGGTCATGGGGGCG
>JAKLNC010000240.1:0-44769 GCA_022813145.1 Barbatosphaeria neglecta | reverse complement strand
CCCCCCCCCCCCCCCCCCCCCCCCCCCCCCCCCCCCCCCCCCCCCCCCCCCCCCCCCCCCCCCCCCCCCCCGAGGCCTAGTAGTTAGCATCGATGCGCCTGATAACTAAAGAGGACTCTGCATAATTTGCTTTTTTTTTCTAGCCCATGCCCACGAACTTAAACCAGTTGGGACGGCAGTCCTCCTTGTTGAGCCAGGCCTCGCCGTCGGTGAAGCGGCCGGTCACGCAGCCCTTGCACTTGGGCGAGTTGGGGCAGTTGAAGAACGGGATGTGCTGGTAGCCGATGTCGCGGAACCTGCGTGACGGTCTGTTAGCGAGGGACACATAAGGCGAGCGAGAAGAGCGAGTGGAGCGTGCGAAGCGAGAAGAAAAAAGAGCGAGGGAGCAAGGGAGCGAGGGAGCAAGGGAGCGAGGGAGCAAGGGAGCGAGGGAGCGAGGGGAGCGAGTAGGGGGAAAGAGAGAGGCGAAAAAGAGCGAGGGGGGGAAGAACAGGAGGGAAAAAAGAAGGAGGGAAAAAAGAGCGAGGGAAAAAAGAGCGAGCGGAGCGAGGAAAAAAAAAACGCACCAGTGGATGCGGCTGGCGTCCTCGAAGAGGCCGAGGGCGATGCTGTGGACGGGGGCGTCGCCCCAGCGCTCGTAGAAGAAGCCGCCGGCGCGGTCGAGGTGGTTGAAGTAGTCCTCGTAGGGGGCGCTGCGCCAGAAGCTCATGTCGGCGATCTCGAAGTTGCTCCAGAAGTGGCAGGTGGAGTAGCCGTTGGCGTTGTTGTAGTGGTCGGGGCGGCGCACGCGGTCGGTCAGCCAGTCCATGGCGTTGGCCTTGTGCAGGTGCTCGGGGTGGGCGGCCAGGAAGCGCACCGTCTCGGGCCACAGGGTCGGGATGGACTTGGGCGCGTCGTACAGCGTGATGGTGAAGCCGTACGTCTTGTTGTTGTCCTGCATGTAGCGGAACACGTCGTAGTCGACGTCGCAGAAGAAGTGCACCTTGGGCTCCACGCGCCAGTAGTACTGCACGTCCCGCAGCGCCGGGTGCTTGTAGAAGAGCCCGCTGTTCCACCGGCACATCTGGTGGTACGACACCATGTCCGCGTACTGGATCTCGTTCTCCTCCAGGATCTTGACCGACTCCTTGAACAGGTCCATGTTGATCCACGACGGCACGTCCCAGTGTTCTCTGGGGATCAGCTCTGCGCGGGCGGTTCTCGTCAGCCAGCTCTCCTCTCCCGCTCCCGCCTCCCGCCTCCCGCCTCCCGCTCCCCTCCCGGACCTACCGAATCGGCACTCGGCCTTGGTGGCCGCGCGCGTCTTGCGCTTGAACTCCTCGGTGAAGGGCACGTCGTTGAAGAAGGTCCACGGGTAGTTGAACTTGTGGTTCCACGTCCGCTCCAGGTCGTCCATCGCCTGCAGCATGCCCTCCAGCTCCTCGTTCCTGACGAGCGCCAGCAGCGTCGCGCTGATGCGCTCCGAGTTATCGATGCCTGGCGCATAGCCCTCCGAGGCTCGCCGCAAGATGCCCTCCGGCTCGTGTGTGGCTACGGGGCCCCCCCCCCCAGTTAGCGTTCCGCAGTCCGGCCGACCCAAGCCCGCACTCCGCCTCCGGTAGCCCACGTACGATCTAGGTTGGGATCCCGCTGGATCACCTCGAGGTTGTCGGCGCTGGACGGCCCCGAGCCGGACGAGCGGAAGATGTGCCACAGGAAGAAGCACCACAGCGCGATGGACACGACCACCAGCGCCCGGACGGGCCTCGCCACGCCCATCGTAGCGGCGGCGCGGGGACTGCGCCCGGCTCGGTCGGTGGCAAGATGGCTATCGATCGGTGTCGATCGGGAGTGTCGACCGGGTCGGCAGGGCCTACTCCCTACAGGTAGTCTCTTGCTAGCCGGGGTCGGTACAGGTAGGCAGGAGGTAGGTAGTTTGTGGTCGAGAGCAGCAGCCCCTAGGAAATCGGTCGCTCAAACCACCGACACCGTGTCCATGGGAGAAAGAGCGTCGAAGGACTGGGAACGAGCAGCCCGGCAGCACAGCGAGAAAAGGGGATGAGCCTGGGAGAGAATCTAGGAGAGAGTCTGGGAGAGAATCTAGGAGAGAATCCAGGAGAGAATCTGGGAGAGAATCTGGGAGAGAACCCGGGAGAGAACCCTGGCCAAGAGCGATCAACAAGCCGGCCAAATGATCCAAATGATCGGCGCCCGTCGTCTATCTCATGCGCGTTGCGGCTTACCTGTTTTTTTAGCACGCCTCCTGTGCTCCGTAGTGGGAGCACGTTAGCGGTGCATCAACTGTAACATGCGCCTAATCGCGAGCCCCCGCCTAAAATTTGCTGGCCCTTAACGGCGGAGGATTAAGGGGCACGGGCCAAGGCCGCAGATCGCGTCTGCAGGTAATTCTAAGGACATTTGACACTTTCCTGCGCACGACGCAGCTCAGCAAATCAGTAGCGAGTCTAGCAGATATCCCTGTGCCTAGTGCTGGCTTCCTTAAAGCTCTGCGTTTCTTTCTGGAAAACGCCAAGGTAACGAACGCCTCGGTATTGAAGGGCTTCCGTCCTTCTCCCTCGCCTTATCACGTGGCCTGGGCGGCAGAATCGCCCGGCGTGGGGATGTGCCCCGGGTCGCACTAAGCCCCCGCATTCCAATCAGCGATGGAGCCCAGCTGCCCCGGCTTCAGCTTCGCGCTGCAGCGTTCCGTTATCTCCAACAATTCAGTCCCCCGATCCCACAAGGCGATCTCTCATTTCCTCGCTCTCGCCTCCCGGCGGCGCTGATATCTCTCGATCTCCTCCTCTCCTCTGCATATTCGGGGTGCGCAGGGGAATATGTAGCAGCCCACGAAGTCGCTCGCAGATCAAAGCCGCAGCAGGCAGCGCAGTTCCCTCGCAGCAGCGGCAGCAGCAGCAGCAGCAGCAGCAGCAGCAGCAAGAAGCGGCAAGCAGGAGCACGGTCCGTACTGAGCAGGCAGGGTGCTGTCGACCCCCGGATGCGGCGGAGATAATGAGCCATGATCCCATGTCGAGCTCCGCGGCCGCCTGGCTCCCGACGACCCTCGACGACAGCCAAGACGCCGGAGCGGACCCGGAGGAAGTCGGCGTCGGCCGCCGAGACCGCTGGGACGGGGACGTGGACCGAGACCGAGATGGAGGCCAAGATGGAGGCCGAGATGGAGGCCGAGATGGAGACCGAGATGGAGACCGAGATGGAGACCGAGAAGGTGCTCGGCGCCGTCGCGACAGCTCGCGTGCGCGCACGCACAAGGCCGGCCTGGCCAAGAAGCTGCACTTTACGACCGACCTGATGACCAGTCTCGACATGGTCGTCTACGTCGAGCTCTGCGTCCTGTACTATATGGAGTGAGTGAAGAGGCTCCGTCCTCCTGTCTTCTTTCCTTCCTTCCTCACATACCTGCGTAGGTAGCTACCTACCTACCTACCTACCTATCTACCAATCCGTCCCCTCTCTCGTCTGGTAATGCCGACGACTGACACGGCCGACGACAAGCTGCTCGTTCTTCCGTCTCTTCCTCCGCTCGTCGGCGCAGTCCTTCTTCCTCAGCCCCAAATCGGACGACTTCCTCCTCCTGATGCCGGCCCACCGACCGCACGTGTTCGCCATCTTCCTGCCCAACGTCCTCTGCATGCTGCTGCACCTGTTCTGCGCCCTGCCCCAGGGCAGCGAGGCCACGCGGGGCTACCTCCACGGCGGGGTCATCATCGACTTCATCGGCCAGAAGGCGCCCTCGTCGAAGCTGAGCCTCCTCCTCCTGGACCTGGTCGTCCTCGCCGTGCAGTGCTTCATGCTGGCCGTGCACGTGGAGAGGGAGCGGCTGCGCAAGATCGTCATGCCGCCGCGGGCTTCGCCGTCCGGCGGTGGCGCCGGCGAGGAGGGCGCGTCCGCGTCCGCCGGTGCGGATGCGGAGGCACAGGCGGCTCTAATGGCGGGGCAGGATTACGACGCCGAAGAGCGCGGCGTGCTGAGGGACGGGCCCGGTCACGCCCGCGACGCTCTGGACATCGAGATGCAGGAGCTCCGCCCGGGCCCGAGAGACCCGGAGGCCGGGGAGGACGTGAACTATGCGACGTACGACGGCGCCGCCGAAGCCGACGCCGACGCCGGCGATGACGATGCGGCAACAGACTTACGCGACCTGATGAGTTCCGGAAACGCGATCCTGGCCGACTTCCACGTCCTCCATGCCCTGCGGATGGCCGGCAACGACTACCAGAGCGCCGCGGCCCACTCTCTCCAGACGATCGGGTATGCGGCCACCCTGGCCAGACTCGCCGCCGAGAGGAGGGCCAGGGTCGATGCAGCAGCAGCAGGAGGAGGATTAGTAGTAGTAGTAGGAGGAGGAGGAGGAGGAGGAGGAGGGAGGGGGGGAGGGGGAGGACAGGGACAGCAGTAAATGCAATATCAAATACTGGTTTTTCTCCCCGTCCTTCCCTTTCCCTTTCTATCCCCTTCCTCTTGATGTATGCAAAAAAAGGGGTATCTTATTCCATCGTCCGTGCGTTTATCTACGGGCCTGTACACCGTCACAACTGTATTCGTTCGTGCTCAGGCTATTTTCCGTCCTACATTGCCCACACCCGACCCCTTGACGGATACTAAGACGTCTCCTGAGCTGTTATCGTCGTCGTCGTCGTCGTCGTCGTCGTCGTCGTCGTCGTCGTCGGCAGGCCGCAAACCCCAACTCCGGGCTCCGAACTTGCTGAGGTCCCTGGCCAGGCCGACGATCTCCTCCGTGCCCACGACGTCTTTGGACATTCTCAACCGCCCCACGTCTTCCGACCCCATGGCCATCAGCGTCAAGACGGTGGGGGCGGCGGCCCAGCTGACGCAGCCACCCTGGGCGATCGCCTGCAGCAGCTGGTGGGCGCACTTGGTGCCGATGTCTTCGGGGAGCACGCCGCCGCCGGAGGGGGCCACGACGTCGGCCGAGTACAGCACGCCGGCGACGTTGGACTCGGCGACGAGACACAGGCCGAAGCCGATACCCGCCTTGTTCTTGGCGTCGTCCTTTCCCGGGGGCGCCTCGCCGATCTTGATCTCGCCCATGACGGGGTTGAGCACGCCGCGGGCCGCGTGGATCATGCGCTTGTTGTTGGAGGCCGAGACGCCGCAGCTGTAGGCGACGCCGCCGATGCGCTTCACGCGGCCGGCGGAGCGGTGCATGTGCAGCGTTCTGGGCAGGCGCACCTGGCTGGCGAAGCGCAGCTCGACCACGCCGTTGCCCCTGCGGTCGCCGTGGCCGGGGCAGGCGCGCTGGCGGACCAGCAGGTCGATGCGCGCGGGCGGGATGCCGAAGAGGCCGTACAGCGGGAGCACGGCGAGGCGGAAGGCGTCGACGGAGATGTCGCCGGTCTCGGTGGCGGAGGTGATCACGCCGGGGCCGGAGAAGCGCACATTGACGTGCGCCTTAGAGAAGGGCGCCAGCAGCGCGAGCGGGAGGAGGAAGTAGGTGACGCCGCGGGTGCAGCTCGCCGGCAGGTGGTGCTCGATGACGTCGTCGGCGGTGGCGCCCGCGCCCGCCACCGTGCCGGTGATGAGCCCCGGGTGGTACGTGATCGTCGTGCCCGTGTACGAGATCTGGATCGAGCTGCCGTTGGTCACGGCCTCGAGCAGGCGCAGGAACGACACCTCGTGCGGCGCCAGCCCCGGGTGCGTCGGCGACGCACTACGGATGCCCGAGATGTGTACCGGCCGCCCCGTCAGCGTCGACAGCACCAGCCGCTGCGCGAAAGACTGGTGCCCCGTGAGCCGCAGGAATCCGCCGTCTGCTCCCGACATTCTAGCACCCGGAGAGAAATGAGGATGCCGTCGGCGATTTTGTCGATGCGATTGATAGACGGACACTTGCCTACCTACCGAGATGCTGGTGGGAGTCGATGTGAGTGTAAGAATTCTGCCGTGGGCGGTGAGCAGAAAAAAATCCCCAAACCCCCATCGTCTCCACAACGCCACCTCTTATCGCTGGCTCGTGATTCCGCCGATAAGGCCAGCTGCGGGCAGAAAAGTTACAGCTGGCAGGCCGTCCATAGGCGACTTCCATTTCAGCAGCTCCGGGCCTTTTTTTTTTTTTTTCTTTTTTTTAAATCTTCTAGACACGACGAGCTGCGCGGCTCACTTCAACGCCTTTAATCTCATGCCTCCCTCGGCGCTCCTATCCGATCTGCGCTGCCGAACGGGCAGCTTCGTTTGCCGATCGTGCCTCGCCAGTCTCGGTCTCCGCAGCCAACAGGCCCCGAAGACCCCGAAGACCCCGAAGGCCCCGACGAGCGGCAGCTCCTGGGCCGTCCGGCCATTTTCGCAGTCGTCGTCGCAGTCGCAGCGCCGCCCGCAGAGAGCAATAGCGTCCCTAATATCGAGTCCCAGAACCCCCAGAGGCACACCGGGAAGAGCAGCGGGGGGTCGAGTGCTGCCGCGAAGCCCAGGGCAGCCGGACGAAGGACTCGCCGAAGACGAGCCCGTGGCCATCCGGTTTTTCGAGCAGGGGGCCGACGGCGCGATCCGCGCGCTGCGCGACCCGGAGGCCTTCGCCGACTCCCTCGATGGCGACGTCGAGAGCCAGCTCAACGAGCTGGAGGGGAAGCTGCAGGAGACGGCGGGGCTGGTGAAGACGCTCAACCAGCGCGGCGCCAGGGAGAAGGTGGCGCGGCTGCGGAGGAAGTACCACGTCGAAGAGGAGGAGGAGGAGGACGGGGAGGAGGATAGCGAAGGTCGGAGGGGTTCGCAGCCCGCCGCGGCCGAGCTGCCCAAGATCAGCGACGCCGGGCTGGCCGTGCACGCGCGCCGGCACGTGCAGAACCTCAACTCGGTGCTGCGGCCGGCGGCCAAGAAGCTGGCGCGGGGGACGCTAGACCGCAAGATCATCACGGCGGTGTGGGGGCGGTACGGCGTGGCGCGCACGGGCCTGGCGGAGGCGTGGGCCAACGTGCCGGCGGAGGTGTGGGACTGCCTGTGGGCGATCTTCGCGGCCGAGTCGGCGGAGAACCGCAACCGCATGGCGCGCGTGTACGTGCTGTCGCGGGACATGCGGGCGGCCGGGGTGGCCCTGGACGAGACGCGGCAGCTGCTGGCCATGGAGGCCATGTTCGTCGAGGGCTGGCAGGGCGAGGCCGTCGAGAACTGGCGCCGCGCCGCCGGCACCCTGGGCGCCCGGCCTGAGGCCTCGCGGCTGTACTGGGAGCTGGGTGTGCGCATGTGCTCGCTGCGCGGCGACCTGGACCGCGCGTCCCGCGCCGCCGACCACCTGTTCGCGGCGCACCCGGACGCCGACCCGCGCGTGCTGTTCCAGCTGGTGCGCATGGCCGCGGCCAAGCAGGCGCACGAGACGGCCTGGGCGGCCTACCAGCGGCTGCGGGCGCGCCTGGGCCCGGCGATGCGCATCGGGGACTACGACGAGGTGGTGGCCTGCTTCCTGTCGGCGCGGCAGGCGGAGGCGGCCTTCCAGGTGTTCGTCGACATGATGTACTCGGGCGCCATCGACCTGCGCGGCCGCACGCGCCTGCCCTCGCAGGTGACCAACCAGTTCTTCGTCGGCAAGTGGCTGAAGCGTCTGATCGGCGCCGGCGACCTTGACGGCGCCCTGAGCGCGCTCGGATTCATGCAGGCCAATGGCATCATGCCCGCGGCCGTGCAGGTCAACGGGCTCATCGGCGCCTGGCTGCGCTCCGGCACGGCCGAGAACCAGCAGAAGGCCGACGACCTCGCCTGGGCCATGGTGCGCTCGCGCCGCGTCTTCGTCGACCTGCGCCGCCGCCGCGCCGCCCTCGAGTGGCCCCTGAAGCTGTACGCCGTGCCGCCTGCTGCGGCGGGTCCTCCTGCTAGCCCTCCTTCTGGCCCTCCTTCTGGCCCTGCCGGCACGACGAGCAGCAACGTGCAGAGCCTCACCCCGTTCGTGCCCAAGGCCACCCTCGAGACCTTCTCGCTGCTGGCGGAGAACTACAAGAGCCGCGGGCTGCAGGCGCGGCTGGACGAGCTCTGGGCCGTGTTCAACGATTGCGAGATCGACCCGGATGCCTTCATGATCAACCAGCTGCTCGAGGCCTACGTGCAGGCCGGCCGCCTCGACGCCGCGCGCGCCCTGTACGCCTCTATGACGGCGCCCCGCGCTCCCGGCGAAGACGGGGAGGAGGGGCAGGGCCGCCGCGCCGCCGTCGTGGCGGTGCCGGACGCCGACACCTTCTTGGTCATGTACAAGTCGCTGGCCGTCAACCGGCTGCTGTGGCTGAGCCTCTCGGACGAGCAGAAGGCCGAGGACGCCGTGCTGTGCCGTCGCCTGTTCCGCGACATGGTGGCCGGCCCGTCGTCGCTGGCGCTGGCCGCCCGAGGCGAAACCGGAAGCGAACACGGGAGGAGCGGCGTCGGCAGCCGCGAGGACGCGTTCGCGCTGCCGCTGCTGTCGCGCGTGATCCTGCACACGTTCCGCAAGGTGGGTGACTACGCCGGGCTCGTCGTCGCGCTGCAGGCCCTGCGCGGACTGGCCGGCTTCGCGCCCTCGGCCGCATTCGCCATCAAGATGGTCATGGACTCCGCCCTGGCCGACCGCGACACCCCCTCCAACCGGAAGCGCACCCTCCGCGCCGCCCGCACCGTCGACGCCATGCTCGAGGCCGTCCGGCGCGCCTCTCCCGCGACGGCCGTGGGGGGGGTAGCGGGCGACGAAGCTGAGAGGGAGGCGGACGAGCTCGCGGCCGTGATCGAGCTGCACTACCGCGCCAAGGCGGGCGTGTCCGACGAGGAGTTCGCCGAGCTGTTCGAGGCCGCGGCCCGCGACCTGGGCGTGTACGATAGCTTTGCCGCCAGGGTGAGGGGGAGAGGTGGTAGGTAGGCCCTGGAGGCTCTCTTTCCTCCTCTTCCACGTTCTTCCACGTTCTTCCACGTTCTTCTCTTCCCCGCAGGCATGTACACTTGAACTGAATCCACTTTGCAAAGACAATGTCGGGTAGTTCCATTACTGCAACGTGAAGTGCCTATTCAATCGTGATCTTCCTCCGTAAGCCCCGGACAACCCTCCATCGCCTCGTCCGGGTAGGCGTACTTGCACCAGAAGCAGTACCGGTGCTCCGCGCGCAGCCACAGCACCAGCCGGCGCAGCCTCTCGTCCGCCTCGAGCGCGCTAAACGCCTCCAGCTCTGGGTCGTCCTCGTCGAGCTCGTCCTCCACCTCCACCTCCACCACCGTCTCCCCGTCGGCAGCAGCTGCAGTGACCGTGATGGCGCCCCCCTCTCCATCCGAATCGGCCTCCGCGTCGTCCAGAGATAGAGAGAGACCCAGCGCCGTCCGGTCGTCGGCGTCGTACTCCGCCGCGTCGTCCGCATACATCGGCAGCCGCGCCATCCTCCCACCGGGACCGGCGAGGGCCACTAGGGACCCGCCGCGCTCGCGGTCACCAGCGCCACTACCACTGCCCAGTCCGAGGAAGTTATCACGCCGGGCGCGCAGCCGTGCATCGCGCTCTGCGACCTCGCGCTCGCGCACGAGTCCGCGCCAGAGGACGTTGATGGCCTTGAGCGGACGCCGCCGTAGCGGGTGCCCTACCGTCCCGGCTTTCTTCTCCCTCCTTCTCCCCTTCCTCCTCGTCGTGTCGCTATCGTCGTCGTCGACGTTATCATCATGCTCTGGCCCCTCGTCCTTGTCCTCCTGCCTCGCCTCGTCCATGCGCTCCGCAACTCGCTGCGCGGCCACCACCTGCCTCTCGCGCCGCGCGGCCTCGCGCTCCCGCGCCTGCCGCGCGCGGAACTCGAGCGGATCCTCCATCGTTTTCGCGCGCTTTGCGTCTCCGCTCTCTCCCCCGTCCCCAGCGGCAGCGGCAGCAGCGGCGAACTCCTCCTGCAGCCGGCGCTTCTTGGCCGCCTCCGCGCCGATGCCAGACCGGTCTGCCTTGATGTGGATGCGCAGCGGCTCCTTGATGGCGGCGGCGGCGGCGCCATCGGGGCTGTCTAGGTCGGCAGGCAGGCCGAGGGCCTCACCGGGCCGGAAGCCCATGCGGGCCATTATAGCGAGGCCTTTGCTCTTGCCGGGGGCGGGTCTTGCGTTGACTTTACTAGTAGTAGTAGTGGTGGCAGTAGCAGTAGCAGTAGCAGTAGCGGTAGTAGTAGCAGTAGAAGTAGCAGCCTGGCTACTACCGGTACTGGTGCCAGGGGAACCCCGTCGTGCGGCGGTGGCCTTCGGTGGAAGCTCAAACAGCGATCGGCTCAGAGCCTCCTCGCGGCGCGACGCCGCTTCGGCCTCCAGCTCCGCGCGCGACTTGACGTGCCCGCGGGCCTCGCCCTCGCGCCGCAGCCGTCGGCGCCGCTGGAGAGATGTCTCGGGCGCGGTGGGCGCCGCGTCGGCGAAGGTCATCGTCATGTAGTCCTCTTCTTCCTCTCCGTGCTCCTCTTCCCTCGCCTTGGCCATGGCGAGTTGCGCCGTAATTCAAATGTGAGGGGTGTGTTACGTAAAGAGTGTTATAGGACAGTTCATAAAATTGGGAGATGCCGTAGAAATGGGAGGTGAAATCGCCGGTATTTTTTTGAAAAATACAAAGACAGGTCAAGGCAGGAGCGTTTCGTCGCCAACGAGGCTCCAGGATAGGAAAGTTGAAAAAGTGGGGAGTGGAAGGAAGTAAACTGAATTGCGCTTCTGATTGGCTGAATGCGACTGAAAGCAGTCCACAGATGGAAGAAAGTCTCGATAGGAGACTCCTAGATGTAATTCAGGATACGGTCCTCCTTCAATATTCAAATCAAACGAGGTAGGTAAGATCAAGAGCTCGAGGTGTTGATATATTCACACTACGTGCTTTGCCTAGCGGCTTTTCCCAACGCCGAGCCTCAATTCGTGGGCTCCGCCACCGACAGCCACCAAGTATCCCTATACCCCATCGAATAGCTCACCGCCTCGACTTCCGCAGCCTCTTCTCCCGCTCGTAGGCCTTGGCCTCGCGACCCTCCTCGCCCTGGATCTCGGCCACCAGCCGCTTGTACTTCTTCTCGTATGCCGCGTCCTTGGCCTTCTTGACCCGCAGGCTCTCCCGCGCCATGAAGTTGGCGTCCTTGCGCAGCTCCCGCATCGCCGCCTTCCTCTCCCGCCGATGCTCCGCCTTGAGCTTGGCCGCCTCCGCCCGCTCGCGGTTCGGGTCGTAGTGCTTGTCCGGGTCGAACGTGTCCTCGAACTTAGGAATGTACGTCCGGATCGCCAGCGGCCGGTGGTGGTGCTCTTCCAGCGGCCGCCGGTTCAGGTACGCTAGCCTCAGCAGTCGCTCCACGGTGCCCAGCGCCCTCTCGATGTCCTGGTTGAGAGGCGCCGGGAGCTGCTGCCTGCACCGCTTCGTCCCGAGGTGCCTCAGCACGTTCCTCGCCGGCTCGAACGTCTCGAAGAAGGCTGCCTTGCCCGTGTACAGCACGGCAGCCTCCGTGAGCACGGCGACGACCGTGCTCAAGATGGCGAGCTTCCGCGACATTACGTCCTCTGCTTCCTCCCTCTCCTCCCTCTCCTCCCTCTCCTCCGCCTCCCCCTTCTCTTCTTCCCTCTCCTTCTCCTTGGCCCCCTCCCCGCCCCCTCCCTCGCCCCTGGCGGGCTGCTGACAGTCGCGAGGGCCCAGCTTCCTGATGGCGGTCACGCCCTGGGCACCCTTGATGCGAATGCCCTTGCTCGGTGAGTGCACGGGAAACAACCCCAGCCGTTCCCCCTCGGCACATCCCACAGGAGCCAGGGCCGAGAGCGTGTTCAGGACGAAGTTCATGAACTCGGGCACGTAGCGCTTCGACAGCCGCTGCTGCTGCAGACACAGGATCGACAGGTAGGTGCCTGTCGCGTAATCTCGCAGCGACCGCGGTATCTTCTGGCCCATGTACCGCGCCATGCACAGCATCGCAGGAGTGACCACCTGGTGGAAGGCATCCGACGCCGGGAATATGGTGCCGATGGCAGTGAGGATGACGAGATCGCCGTTGACGAACGACAGCGGCCTCTCCTTTTCCATCCCCTCCAGGTGCGCGCGGAACGCATTGGCGATCTCGACCGGCACCAGCTTGGCCAGAGAATGGATGTGACGCACAAGGCTCTCGATCGTCGCGTACAGATCCGCTTCCGAGCTTTCGTTTCCGAGGTGGGCAACGTGTTTGACCAGAGCAGCCGCGAGATGGCCCAGTTTCTCCTTGTTTCCGCTACTCAGCTTGGGGTGGTAGAGCTCTCGGATCCTCCTGATAACGGTAGGCAGCTTCGAGATCGGGATGCCCCGGACCGCTTCCAGGAGCTCCTCGTGCGACTGCGGACAAGGGAAGGTGTACGGCACCCCGTCTTCGTCGCCTCCCTTCCCGTCTTGTTGTGTCTTGCCAGCTTGAGAGAAGATCGGATCTTTCGCCTCCTGCTCGGTCAGGAGACCCTTGACAAACTCGTCGTCCTCCGGATCCGACGCCTCGTCGCCGTCCTCTGGATCCGAGTCATCTTCGTCGGGTTCGAGATCGGAGCCGCTGGCAACGAGATCGTCATCAATGACAAAATCGTCCTCGTCGTCCAAGCCTAGCTCCGCAGCCGTGGGTCGCGCGGTAGCTTTGGTCGCCTTGCTGAGCCCGAATGCGTCCGCTTCACCGCTGCCTGGCTTTACCGTGTTGCCAAACGAATCGACCACACCGTCGTCCGATTCGCTGCTGCTCGCTTCCTCCTCCTCCTCTTCCTCTTCTGGCCCTTGCTGCCCTAGCATTCGCCTGACTCGATCGTCCTCGAGCTTCTTGAGATGCGCGGCTCGTTCTTCGGCTAGCTCCTCCTCCGATTTTGTCCTCTCAGTCGGGACAGCCCTCTTGTCTTGTATCATCTCCTTCAGCCGCATGTCGTACGTCTTGTCCAGTTCCGCCTTGTCGATTCCCGGAACAGCTGTCGGCTTTTGTGCCTGCCCGTTCGTCTTGCCGGTGTTGCCATCCGCCTGCTTGTGAGCAAAGAGGAGGGCCTGGACGTCGGGCAACTCCTTGTCGATTTCCGCCCTGATATCGTCGTCCTCGTCTCTTGCCACCATCCGCTCGTACTTGTGGGCTTTGGACTTGGCGATGATCTCCTTGTAGACCTCCTGTTTCGTCTTCTTCCGAGCCGGCATCCCGTCCTCGTCTAGCTCCTCTTCCCCGGCGGCCGCCAGCTCACCCCTCCAGCGTTTCAGTTTGCTCCGGGGCCCGTCCTCGCCGTCCTCGTCCCCGTCGAGTTCGAGGTCCTTCTCGTCGAAGTCGTCGTGGAGTCCCTCCGGGTCGTTGTCGTCGTCATCAAAAGCCAGGGACTTGCCCATATGCGTAAGGCCTTCGCCTGGATCGTCGTCCTCCAGGTCGAACATGGCGCTCTTCTTGTGGCTGCGCTGCTTCTCCAGCGCAAACCGCTGCAGCGCCTTCTCCTCCGGGGTCAAGTTCGGGTCATCCTCGCCGAACCGCTTGTCGAGGATGCCGCCCACTTTTTGACGGCGCTGCATATCGACTAGGAGGGTTTGGCGGCGCTGTATGCGTGATGGTCGTCAGTGCACTTGCTCATTCCTAGCAATCTCGTCCGGGCGGGCAAATATACGCACCCTCTCCTCGGATGCAGACAAGGCCAGCCCCGGCCGCCCCTTGATGGTGATTGCTTTCCTCGGCTTGTCGCTCGTTACGGCAAACTTGGGGCCCCGCGCGTTCATCTTAAACTGGAAAGGGTTGAACTGATCCCGGATGGTCTCCAAGGCGGCGGATTTCCGCAGCCTCTTCTCGCCGCTGGCGCGCGCATCTTCGGCGGCCCTTTTCTTCTGCTTTTTTGACTGCTGCGGCCCGATGATGCCCTGGTCCCTGAGAGAGGCCTTGAGCCTCTTCAGTTGTGAGCCCGCCATCGTCGTACAAATTGGCAGGCGAGGCCTTTCGTCTATGTCCAAGGATCGGTCCGGCGTGCTCGAGTTGAGGCGGCAGGCAGGGCGCTCGTTTTCATGTTCGAGTGGAGACCACAACTTTTTTCTTCCCGCAGCTCGACTTCGCTTATCTTATCGGTGTACATATCCACTACCAGAACGCCCCAGCACGTGCCTACAGCACCCCGCTCACGCCTCGAACGGCGGGCTGAGCGGTCAGAAACGGCAGGATTTTGAGCTGGGCTGGCCGTCGAAGGGCACCAAAAGCTCGACCCGCTGCTGCCGACGAGTCGGCCAGATGCTGTAAAGTCTTTCTACTTCGTTCTACCTGCTAAGTCGACAACTACCCCCTCGAGTCGTCGCGCCCCTCCATAAGAATGGCATAGACTCGCGATGCCTTCGCTCTCTTTTCTGCGGGATGACCGCGCCGTTCTCGTGGCCCTGGGAGCGGCCACTCTCGCCATCATGGGCGTGATGAGGGTCGTCCTGGTGCGGCAGCGCGACGAAAGCGAGATCAAGCCCATCCAGCCTAAGACGCAGTATATCACGCAGGATACGGAAGATTCGCTTCCCGACAGCACCCTCGAGGCCCTTGTTGAGCACTACAACTACGCTATCAGAGAGACGGCAACTAAGATCATCTGCGATCGAGCCGTCAACGAGCCGGAGGTGGTCTTGGCGCTGCTCTTCGGCATTACCCGGACCGACTACGATGAGCGCATCAAGAACCTGCGGGCTCTGGCTATGATAACCGATTCCCGTAAGCTGCATTTCTGTCTCGCTCCTTTTTTTCCCTCTTGCTTTCGCACTTCGCTTCATATTCTAACCTAGGCAGCTCCGTCAGACCATCTACATCTGCTCAACAACTCCAAGGCCTACTCGGCATTCATGAGATCGCTAGAGCTGTGCGCTTCTGATACAAAGTACGAGAAGCTGGACGATCCGAACTATGACGAATACCCTCTCCGCGACATCGCAGAGAAGATGTGCCTCATGTTCCTCGTACAATTGATGAATAAGTACGGCTGTGAGGATGTGGTCAGATATAAGTTCATCGAGAAATGGCTCGTCAGGCAGGCATGGGGCAAGACGGACGAGGAGAGGCAGAGAAACTTCGACGAGTACCTGCGGAAATCCAACAGGGTTACGGAGATCTGCCATCTGCTGCAGGCGTCCAGTCTCGGGCGCCAGAGGCTCGAAGCTGCCCGTCTTGTGCCCGAGGGGAGCTACAAAATAGATACCGCGCTGGACGAGAACGAGGGCAGTCGGTGCAGCGTTGGCTTCTCCGTCAGCATGATCAACGACAACGCGGAGGCCCAGGAGGAGGGGGAGGGGGAGGGGGAGGGGGACGACGAAGGGGAGGCTGGTGCTTCACAGGCGGCCGAGGGTTTGCAACCCAGGGTCCGGGAGCTGGAGCAGAGCGTGGAGGAGCAGCGACTTCGACGACAGCACCGGGAAGCGATGGTCCTGAACGACGGCAGCCGCCCTTTCGAGCGTGGAGACATCATCGAGCGAGATAACGACTAAGACGACGACGGCAAAGGGGATCTCATTCTTCCCGGAACTTGAGAGCCCTCCGCGGCCCTCCCGCCCGTCCATATCCGCCAGAAGATCCACGCTTAACTCGTCGGGCTCGATTAATTCAAGCGTTGCGAGGATAGCCAGCGCGTGGTCATTCGGCTTTCACCATATTCGCTCCGTGGCGAGGCGGAGACGTCCTCGAAGATATCTACCTCGTTAACTTAGACGGCATGCCTACGCCCCGGTAATTCGCTTTAGGCTTAAGAGATCTAGCGCGTGGGAAGCGCGGGGATGCGAAGAAGCCTCTGTTCCATGGATAGTGCTATTGATTGCATGCCCGGGTCGCCACGGGTTCCTGGCATATACCTCAGCCGGGTAGGTATACGTGCCAGTCGCGTCCCCGGGAAAAGCTGGCGCGTGCCGTCGAAGCGCCTGACGGAGGTCAAGAGCGGGAGAGAGAGTTTTTTTTTTTTTTTTTTGTGGACGGGAAGCAATGGAGCGAATAAATACTTAATCTGCCAAACGTTTGATCGTGGACGAGACAAGACGGCCGGAGCGGTTTGAGCGATGAATTTTCCGGGGGGGCGGGCGTCGCTCTTTGCTCCCTCCGTCTGCCGATCGCCAGCCGCTATGGTTCGCAGAGTTCGGTCTGATATAACCCGTACGGATACAAATTACGATGATATACCTGGTAGGCCGGCCCGCCCATATCGTCCCATGTTCATGAGGCGTTCTTCTTCTCGTCCCATGCCTGCCGTTCTCCAAAGTAGACGAACAATGGATAGAGATGGAGGGTGGAAGTAACGGGAGAAGAAAAACGGAGGAAATAAGCGAACCGTGCACCCCACGGGATTGTTCATTCCGCTGTCAAGCCACGCACTTGCCAGGATGAGGGTTGCCCGAAGATGGCTTAGGATCAGCGGCCTGCGAAATTGGCAGCTGCTAGAAATGTCGTTGATTTCTAATGAAACTGGATGCGAATCCATGGGTGAAAAAAATGAGGTGGGTAGCGCTCCGTGCCGTCTCCCACTCAGTACAGAGTACATACCTATCCGGCACGTACGGCCAGTACATGCCTATCCAGCGCGTACGGCCTGTACAGACTACTTCGTCCGAGAAGCTGGGAAGAGGAACGAATTGCCTGAGCCCGTTGCTGGAGGAATCCCTGGTGGCCTGACCTGATCCGACCGGCGCTGAAACAGGGGAACCAAGACATGCGTAATTCCCCCAGGCCTCTCTCTCTTACAGAGATCTGGCAGGAGGGACATTGCATACATAAACAGGAGGGGCCAAGAAGCCTTCATTGGCTGCGAAGAGCTGCAGAGAGCTGCAGAGCGCTGCAGGCACCACAGCAACTGAAGATCAACAAAGACGTAGCCGCTGCCAGGCGGACGTGGCAGAGGCTCGCTGGACGGCTGGAGGAAGGGAGGCAATACCCACTCCCCTGCAGATAGAGCTCGGAAGGTGAATGCCACTATACGGAGCTCCCGTAGGTACAGCTGGTACGGAGAGGTAGGTGGCAGGTACTTGTAGCCCGCAGAAGGGCGGCACCCCGGACCAACCCTCTCGTGTGTGTGTGTGTAGAACCCCCTCCCCCAGCAATTCGACCTGCCGCTGCAGCTGCACCCGCAGCTCGCTGCCACCACCCGCAGTAGCTTGCAGATTTTCTCCTGCCCTCTGCCGCGCCCCCGTGTGTCTGGCTAAAGACAAAAACAGCGGTGTCCTGGGGAGAGCCCGTCGTAAGATTGAGGATAGATAGAAAGGCCACCGCCCCTCCGCTTTCTTCGCCAACTCCCGTCGCCTTTCTTCTGTCCAGTCCCTCCTCGCCACCCCTAGAACCTCTAGCTTGGTAGGCTTGTTCTCTCTCTTGAAAACGAACCTGGCCGGCGCAATTCGCCATCGAACTTGCCACCTGCCTGCCTCTTCACAACTGCCCCTCCCCCACTACTTGGAAGGGGCTAGATATCGAAAATTCGGAAGGGTCCTTAGAGCTAAGGAAGCCCTCGTCCTCTCTCTCTCCCTTCACTCTTTATCCCCGTCCCCCCCCCCTCCCCCCCCCTTTTCCCACCTGTGCCTGGCCGCACTGCGTGCAGCTACTACGGACTACCTTACGCATAGCACTTGGCTTTGTGCCTTTGCACCTTCAGGTCGAGCCTGTGCTTTACCTTATTATTCCTTGCTGTTGTGCAACTGCGGGCCGGTAACGAGCACCACACCACCAGCAGCGCCGCACCGACCCGGCGGCCTTCTTATCCTGCACATACTCGATTATTCCCCCATCCCTCATCCCTTGTCCTTTATCCTTATCCTCCAACCCCTGTCCTCCATCCCACTTCCTTCTTGCATCACCTGCACCGCACTGCTGCTGCTTCTTTGGCCTGCGGTGTGCGGCGGCCCGGGTGGTTGCATTGATTAAAACAAAGGGGAAAACAAAAACAGTTCCCGGCGACGGGCCAGTACTTGGGCTTCCCGCCCATCCATTGGGTCGGGCCAGCTGGTTGGGCAGCTGGTTGGTGGGGTTCTGCCTGGCCGCTCGACGGAGTGGAGGTAAACAGATGAGACACAACCCGACGGCGGGAGTCACCCGGGACGTTTGCTGATCCGGCCATCCACACAGGGCCGTGCTGGTGCCACAGGGCAAGCCGCTGGCAGCATCCACAGCACCCACAGCACCCACAGCACCCGGATTACAGGAACCTGCACCCTGGGACGGCAGCCGGCAGCGCTGGACGACCCCCCCGGCCACCACCACCACAGGGCCACCAGCAACGCGCTCCGGCTTCCCAGCGCAGGGCTAGGAGCACCGCTGACGCGACCCCAGCCCGGCAACCCCCCCAAAAAAGTTTAAAATTAGGACCAGCAAAAAGGGCCACCCCTGCCCTGCCCTGCCCCTGCCACAATGTCCTCAACAACAACCACTTCGACTTCGACCAAGACGCTGACCAGAACCATTCGCAAATTCCCCGGCTCTGGCTTCGGCTCCCACAGCGGCATCGCTACGGTCTCCACGCCGAATCTGAACACGCTGTACTCGGCACAGTCGCGACTCGTAGCCCCGGGCCTGTCGCGCAAGGCCTCCTTTGCCGCCCTCACCCAGAACTCGCTCGCCACCATCCCCGATGCCACCGAGACGTACGCCCTGGACACGCTGAGCGAGTCTCCCCCTCCGCTTACCACTAGCAGCAGCAGCAACAGCAGGATGGCGCCGCTCACGCCAGGGAAGCTGGGCGGCGGCGACGACGTCGCTGTGGGCGATACCGTCGACGTCCCCGGCAGCATGTCCGGGACCGTCCGCTTCATCGGCACGGTCGCGGGACGGAAAGGCACGTTTGCCGGGGTGGAGCTGCACCCGGACTACATAGCACGGGGGAAGAACAGCGGCGATGTTGACGGGTGAGTGCATCCCTCCACGCCCCTCGGGGGAGGAGCGTGCGGCCGGACCGAAGCTTGTTTTGCTTACGCGATGCGCCCCGTGCGCCCGCAGGGTCTCCTACTTCGCAACGTCCGCGCCCGGCGCGGGGATCTTCGTGCCCCTGAACAAGACCAGCAAGCGCGACTCGCCGTCCGGGTCCGCGGGCTCGTTCCCCATCACGCCGACGCCCGGCTCGGGGCTGAAGCTGGGGACGCAGAACTCGACCAACTTCACGCCGCCCACGCCGTCCATCCCCAAGTTCAGCCAGTCCGTGGGCCCCGGGCGAGCCGCCAGCCCCCAGGGCAAGAGACCCAGGACGTCTCTGCCACGGCCCGACTCCCCCGTCCGCCGACTCCAGATGACGCCTGCGCCGCGGCCGTCCATCGCGACGCCGGCGCCCCGGGCCCCGAGCCGGTACGGCAGCCCGACGAACAAGCAATCCTCGCAGAGCGTGCGGGGCAACCTGGGCGACCCGAGCAAGATGAAGACCCTGGGCATGGGCCTACGGCCGGATCGGAAGCTCAGCATCGGCCCTCGAAGCGCGTCGGCCATGGGCCAGACGTCGATCGGCACCGGCGGCGCCGGCTTCACGGACGACGAGACCACGCCGGTGGGGATCGGCAGGACGAAGACGAACGGCAGTCTCAGCTCGGTGTCGTCCTTCAGCCTCAAGCTGCGGCCGGCGTCGCGCGCGGGCAACGACGAGGAGGTCGAGCGGCTCCGGGCGCAGCTGGAGGACCGCGATCGGCAGCTCAAGGACCAGGCGTCCACGCTGGCGGAGATGGAGAGCAGCCTGACCGAGCTGCAGACGCTCATCGAGGATCCGGAAGGGCCGGTGGGCCGGCGCGGCAGCATGGACGACAAGGACGGCCCGCAGCTGCGGGCGCTGCTGAGGGAGAAGAACGAGAAGATCGCGATGCTGACGGCGGAGTTCGACGTGCACCGGGCGGACTTCCGGAGCACTATCGATACCCTGGAGATGGCCAGCACGGAGACGGAGAGGGTGTACGAGAAGAAGATCGAGGAGCTGATGCAGGAGATCCACGATCTCGAGAACCGCACCACAGACGTGGACACCGTGGCCCAGCAACTTAAGCAGTTGGAGGAGCTCGTGCAGGAGCTGGAGGAAGGGCTCGAGGACGCACGGCGGGGCGAGGCCGAGGCCCGCGGCGAGGTGGAGTTCCTGCGAGGGGAGGTGGAGCGGACGCGCTCGGAGCTGCGGCGGGAGCGCGAGAAGGCGTCGGCGACCGTGAGCGGCGGGTCCGCCGCCAACGGCGACAAGATGTCGATCTCGAAGGAGCTGGAGCAGAAGGAAGACGAGATCAGGGGCCTGAAGGCCATCATCCACTCCCTCAGCCGGGACGCCGTCCCCGGCGACTCGCCCGAGAAGACGCCGACGGGGCGGCCGGGCTCGTGGCGAGCCCACCGGCCAAACGAATCCCTGGGCGACCGCCTGGCGCGGGAGAAGCTCGAGCGCGAGCTTGCGGAGCTGCGGGCCATCCTGGAGAAGAAGAACAGCCGCGAGGAGGAGCTGGAGCGCGAGATGGAGCAGCTCCGCAGGGGCAGCGTGGTCGTGGCGGGGGCCGGGGCCGGAGCCGGGGCCGTGCAGGCCCACCGCGCCAGCTCCATGACCATCGGCAGCACGAACCGGTCGTCCCTCCGCGACTCGCGCGGCACGGTGGTGCTGGCGCGCGAGTACGAGTCGCAGTACTCGCCCGAGGCGCCGCGGAAGACGCACAACCGCGGGCCGACGCTGGACACGATGCCGGAGAGCGACGCCTACTCGTCCGTGACCGAGACTAGCACTCTCTGGTGCGAGATCTGCGAGACCAATGGGCACGACATCCTCACCTGCACCAACATGTTCGGCCCCGGCGCGGCCGACCAGCAGCAGGAGCAGCAGGCGGCGACGGCGACCACGCCTACTGCCGCCGTCGCCCCCGTCGCCCACACCAACGGCGACCTGAGCGGCAGCAGCGCCAGCAGCAAGACGGGCAAGGACGCCGCCCGAGAGGGGCTGAAGGGACTCACGCCGCCCACCATCAGCCACGACGCCATGACGCCTCGGCCACTGTCGCCGTCGCCCATCAAGACCAAGGCGCCGATGGCGGTGCCGCCGGAGGTGAAGATCCTGCCCAACCCCATGGAGTCGGGCCCCGTGGCCGGCAAGGAGAGCGGCGTGGTCGACGCCAACAAGTGGTGTGCCCTGTGCGAGCGGGACGGCCACGACAGCGTCGACTGCCCGTTTGAGGACGCGTTCTGAAGCGGCCTGCCCGCTGCGAGGGGCGCTTCTACGAGCTCGGGGAGATGACGGGGGGCTACGGGGGGCTCCGCGCGGCTCCGCGCGGCTCCGTGCGGCCCCGTGCGTGTTCTAGTAGCATTTGTAATCCTGACGAGCAGCATGACACCTTGTTTTTGTCCTCCTTCTTCTTGTTCCGTTGTATTTTGTTTAACTCGGCTGCATTCGCGGACAGGTGGTGGTTGGGTGGCGACGGCGACACCACGGACACGGGCCACTTGTGTACTTGCTACTTCTGCGCCTGCTTACTGTACCTACTACCTACTTTCACTTCTCGCTTCTTCCTCTGGCTGGCCCTCTTCCGTCTCCGCCTTCCTGTTCCCTTCTTGGCCGTATTGGGTTTCGAGTTGTCTTTGTCCCCGTACTGGAGGGACCCCCCGTTGCGTAGTGATACCAATTTTATTTTCCGTGCTTTCGACTTCTGGCAAACAATTGCCCTATCTGCATGGGTGTTCCGGGGGAAAGGGAGGAAGAGAGGGAGGGAAAGCACCGGCAGCCTGACTGATGGTCTGATGCTAGAGCCCTAGAACAAGTATAAATGCATACCGTATCTATACCGCACTCGCAGGAGGAAGAGACACGCATTACTCCGCAAGACACTGCTGTTGTTCCGTACCAGATGGCTGCATCTATTTCAGGACGGCGAGGAAGAACGCCTAGAGAGCCAGCCACAGCCCACAGGTGCCCTGCCTGCCTCACACCCCCTGCCCGGCCCGGCTGAGCCCCAGCGGAAAATAGGCGGCATAGCGCACTAACAGGCAGCCTCTGAGAGGACCCCTGGCCAACCAACGCACCCGCGTGGCACCGCCCGGGTCCGTCTCCAGAGAGCGCGCAGCAAAGCTGACAGACAGGGGCAGGACGGCAAGCAGAATAAATTAATTCTCAGAGCGAAGCGACATCACCTCCCATCGCCCTCTGTCAATTGGATGCGCTGCACTACACTACTACTACAATACTGACCTACCTACATCTACCTGGGTAGACAAGCGACTGTTATTTATCTGTCTCGACCGCGCATCTGCCTGATTGGCTAGCGAGAGCGCGCAATTGCTGTCTGCGTCAGCCTACCACTCAGCTAAAGCTCCACGACCCGCCCCGTCCGATCCGCTCGCAGCTCGGATCCTCGAGCTACCACCTCAGGTGCCCGACTCGACCGCAGCTCGGATCTCCAGCTTTTCGCTGTCGCTGCGTCCATCCGCCCGCCATGGCACAAATCCTCCTGGACATGCTCTACTCGGTGGGCCACTGCCTCAACTGCCTGCCGGGCTCGCCGACGCTCAAGATCAACAGCCGGAGCTTCAAGATCCTGCGCCTGCTCGGCGAGGTGCGTTTCCAATGCGTCCCATTCCCTCCGCGCTCCTGTCCGGGGCACCGTTCGCCCCGGGGGAGACAAAGACGATAAAGAGAATGAAAGCAAGAAAGAATGAAAGCAGGAAAGAATGAAAGCAGGAAAGAAAGGAAGCTGACGGTTAAACAGGGCGGCTTCTCCTACGTCTACCTCGTGCAAGACACCGCCACGGCCGAGCTCCTCGCGCTCAAGAAGATCCGCTGCCCCTTCGGCGCCGAATCCGTCGCGCAGGCCATGCGCGAAGTCGAGGCCTACCGCCTCTTCACCCACAGCGACGGCATCATCCACAGCGTCGACCACGCCGTGGCCACCGAGCGCGGCGGCGGCGCTTCCGGCGGGGGGATCGGCCTAGGCGGCCCCGGGGAGGGCGCCGCCAAGACGGTGTACATCCTGCTGCCGTACTATCGCCGCGGGAACCTGCAGGACATGATCAACGCCAACCTCGTCAACGGCACGCGCTTCCCCGAGCGCAGGCTCATGCAGCTCTTCTTGGGCGTGTGTCGCGCCCTGCGGGACATGCACAACTACCGCGGGCCGTCGCCTGCCGCTGCGGGCGGGAGCGGCAACGAGCGGATGCGGATGCCGGGAACGAGGCCTGCGCCCACCGGCGGCGTGGACCGGAACGTCGAGGCGGCCAAGCGCGCGGCGCGCGGCGGGAGGGGAGGGAAAGCCCCCGTGCGGAAGGCGGGCAGGGGTAAGGCGGCGGCGGTGGAGGAAGACGACGATGACGATGGCGATGATGATGACGACGACGACCACGATGATGAGCATGATGAGCAGGAACGCCCGCTCATGGAGGGCGAGGAGAGGAGCGGCGCCCCTGTTGCGGGAGAGGTGCGCAGCTATGCGCATCGCGATATCAAACCTGGTACGCTCTTTATTTTTCGTTCCTCGCTTCGCTCGCCGTTCCTTTTGTTTCCTCGCTTCTCGCTGTTCTTTTTGTTTCGCTTCGTCGCCTCAGCTGACAAGATACCTCTAGGCAACATAATGATCACAGACGACGGCGCCCGCCCGATCCTCATGGACCTCGGCAGCCTCGCCGAGTCGCCCGTAGTCATCACGTCGCGCAGCCAGGCGATCGCGACGCAGGACACGGCGGCAGAGCACAGCACCATGCCCTACCGCGCGCCGGAGCTGTTCGACGTCAAGACGAACGCGGTGATCGACACCAAGGTCGACATCTGGTCGCTCGGGTGCACCCTGTACGCCTGCCTGGTGGGCAAGTCGCCGTTCGAGGCGCGCTCGGACGAGACGGGCGGGTCGCTGAGCATGTGCGTCTTGGGCGGGGACTGGCGCTTCCCGGACGAGGGGCCCGGCGGCGGGGCGAAGAAGCCGCCCCCGCCGAGGAGGACGACGGGGAATCTGGCCTCGGGCGGCGCCGCAGGGGCCGCGGCTGCTGCGGAGGAGGCGCAGAGGCAGGGGGCTGCCGCGGCGGCCATTAGCGAGCCCATCAAGGAGGTCGTGCGCCGCTGTCTGAGTGTCGAGCCGGCCGAGCGGCCCGACATCGACGAGCTGATCACCATGGTCGAGCGCGTCGTCGACGAGCTGCCCGAGGATGATGGCCTCTAGGGGGCTGCTACCGGGTACCACCTACCTACCTTTAGGTTCTATGCGTACTGTACTATATACTGACTTTTCGCCCCAACTCGGGGGGGTCTCCTTGATGTCCGTTTATAGCTGGTTAGCTTGGATTCCATCTCGAATGTTATTCATCTCTCGTCCGGACGGACAAGCTGCATCACTGTTCTTTAGTCATGGCTACCTATCCCTTGAGACGAAATGCCGGCGACACGCAGATCAGATAAGCAGCATCCAGATGAAGCCGGAAACGGAAGATAAAAAAGACTTGATTCATCGATCAGCAGAGACGACTACCGGAGAAAAGGACTAACGTAAAATTCAGACCGGCCGGCACGGAGGGTTGAGAATGAAGCTAATTTGATACACACAAGGTTCCACCGCACAAAACTCACGCCATACTCAAGTAGACAGCTGCAGCCGGTACGTGGCCACCTCAAAGGGCCGCAGGTCGACCTCGAAGCGGCCGTCGGCGAAGGCCACCTCCTCGAGGTCGTCCTCGAGCAGGTTCGTCTTGGTGACGGCGGACACGGGCCACGAGGTCTGGACCACGCCGCGGCTGCGCCCGCCGAGGCTGTCGAAGATGCGCAGGACGACGCTGCGGCCCTTGCGCCTGGGCAGGCCACCGGAGCCGGGAGACGCGCCGCTGCGGCTGACGTCCTCGTCATCCTCGCCGCGCTTGACCGTGTCGAGCACCAGGGAGGCGTCGCCGGTCAGGCGCACGGGGGGCGAGGACAGGGCCTCCAGGGTAGCGGCGGCGGCGGGGGCGGCCAGCACGGTGAGGGGGTTGTTGAACTCGTAGGCCTTGCGCACGGTGGTGGGGCCCAGGGCGCCCTGGTGCGGCAGGATGGCCCAGCGCACGGTGTGGCGGCCCATGTCGGCGTGGGCGTCGGGGGCCTTGGGCGAGCGCAGCAGCGACAGGCGCATCAGGCTGCCGCAGGTGGCGAAGCCGTACTTGCTGTCGTTGAGGATAGACACGCCGTAGCCGTGCTCGGACAGGTCGGCGAACTTGTGGCAGCACACCTCGAACTTGGCCATGTCCCAGCTGGTGTTGTAGTGCGTCGGCCGCCGCACCACGCCGAACTGCGTCTCGTACGCGGCCTCGGTGTTGCGCACGTCGACGGGGAACTCGACCTTGAGGAACTTCATCGTCTCGTGCCACTCGACGTCGCTGGTCACGTCCACGAGCGACTGCTCGCCCTCCAGCGCTGCGGCCAGCGCGATGGTCGTCCGGATCGAGCTCTTGTCGCTGATGCGCGTCTCCGTCACCACGCTGACCCGGTGCGGGCTGTCCTCGCCGATGCGCGACGCCCCGCAGGCCAGCTCCTTGCGCGTGTCCAGGTGGTACACCTCCACGTCCCAGGCCTGCCAGTACAGCGGCTTGTCGTCGAAGAGCACGTACTGGTTGGCCTTGCCGCCCGGGGCCACCACCTCCCGCTTGGCCCGCCGGTCGTACAGCGACGTGATGCACCCGCCGCTGACCCGCACCCGCAGCTGCTCGTTCTCCAGCACGAAGACGCCGGCGGACACCTCGCGCACGCTGACCGCCTTGCCCCCGCCCTCCCCCGCGGCGGCGGCGGCGGCCTTGAACCGGCGCACGGCCAGCAGGGGGCCGGAGCCGCAGGCCACGCCGCACTCCCCCGTGCCCGAGACCTCGACGATCTCCTTGCGGTGCCACGGCAGGGTGTTGAGCGCCACGGCGTCGGCCACGCCGGCGGGCCTGGCCTCGGCGGAGAGGCCGAGCACCTCGTAGACGTCCTTCAGCACGCGCTGGGCCGTCGTGAACAGTTTCTCGTACAGCTGGGGGACGTTAGCTCAGGGAGCGGATGGGAGGGAAGAGGGAAGAGAGGGAGGGGAGGGGAGCACCTCGTCCGAGTCGTCGTAGCACATCTCGATGGAGCTGCCGGGCAGGCAGTCGTGGAACTGGCAGAGCAGGGTGGCCTCCCACATGTCGTCGATGTCCTCCTTGGGATACCGGTAGGAGGGGTGGCGCACGGAGGCGATGGTGGCCAGCAGCTCGACGTCGCGCAGCACGAACTCGGCCTTGCGGTTGTTGCGCTTGTTGTTGGCCTGGGTGGTGTAGGTGCCGCGGTGCAGCTCGAAGTACAGCTCGCCGTACCAGGTGACCAGCCGGTCGGCCTTGGCCTCCAGCCGCGCGAAGAAGTCGTCGACGGAGAGGCCCATGTGCACGCGCGGCAGCAGGCCGACGGCGTCGCTCAGGCCGCGGCAGCGCCGCAGCTTCTCCAGGTGCTGCCAGGTGGGCCCGCCGCCGCCGTCGCCCTTACCGAAGACCAGCAGCGAGGTGTGGTCCTGGTCCATGCTCTTGTGCTGCGAGACGCTGCGCTTGACGTCGCCGAAGTGCGCCTCGGCCGTGTACGTCTCGGACGGCGGCATGTGGCACAGCACCTGGCTGCCGTCCAGCGCGACCCAGTTGAAGGTGGTGTGCGGGAACTTGTTGATGTTGTTCCAGCTCAGCTTCTGCGTCAGGAACCGCGTCATGCCGGCGAGCCGACACAGCTGCGGCAGCTGGCTGGAGTAGCCGAAGGTGTCCGGCAGCCAGAAGGTCTGGCAGCGCGCCCCGAAGTGGGCCTCGAAGAAGCGCTGGCCGTACACGAACTGCCGCACCAGCGACTCGCCGCTGGGCATGTTGGTGTCGTGCTCGACCCAGCTGCCGCCGATGGGGTGGAACTGGCCGCGCCGCACCCTGGCCCGCACGCGCTCGAAGACGGAGGGGTAGTGCTGCCGCAGCCACTTGTACTGCTGCGCCTGCGAGCACGCGAAGTGGAGCTCCGGGTAGCGGTCCATCAGGTCGCACTGGCTCGACCACGACCGCGCCACCTTGCGCTTGGTCTCCGCCCAGGGCCACAGCCAGCACGTGTCGATGTGGCAGTGGCCGATGCCGAACACCACCGGCGCCTTGCCGCCGCCGGCCTCGTACACGCCGGGCGAGTCCACGTCCGGGCCGAGGTACTCCTGCGCGATGCGGCGGGCCCGCGCGATCGAGTCCCTGCTGCCCAGCTCGAAGGCGTCGATCATGCGCGTGGCCACGGCGAGCGCCTTGTGCTGCTCCCACGAGTCGGCCGGGAACTCGCGCGCGGCGTCGCCGACGATCCACGTGTCGATCCACAGCTGGCGCGCCTGGCGGTGGACGGCCACGATGTCGGCCCTGGCCAGCTGGAAGTAGCGGTTGGGGTCCGGCGGCTGGATGCTGTCGCCGCCGGGCGCGTTGCCGAACATGCCGTTGCAGGCCATCTCCACGTAGATCGTGTGCGTCTCGCCGTCCCGGAAGGCCTGCGGGAGGATCCATTCGACCCTCTCGCCGCCGCCCGTCAGGCCCTGCAGCGGGTCGCCGTCCGCCGACCACACCATGGCCTCGCTGTTGGAGTCCCAGTGCAGCTCCAGCAGCTCCTTGTCCCGCAGCGACGACGGCACCGTGATGTCCACCCTGAACCAGTGCGTCGACCACGACGGGCCGAACCAGTTGCCCACCGACGTCGCCTCGAAGTTGTGCCCGACCGCCTCCTCGAACGTCGGCCGCGAGAGGTCCGGGGCGGACCATTTCCACAGCTTGACGTGCGGGTGGCCCGAGGCCACGCCCTCGTTCATCTCCCTTGTGGTGGCGAAACAAGTCAGCAGCGCCCCGCACCAAGAGTAAGTACCTTACGGTGAGCACCCTCTCTCCTCTGCCCTCTCTCTCCTCTCCTCTCTCTCCTCTCCTCTCTCTCCTCTCCTCTCTCTCCTCTCCTCTCTCTCCTCTACCCTCTCTCGTCTCCTCTCTCTCCTCTCCTCTCTCTCCTCTACCCTCTCTCGTCTCCTCTCTCTCGTCTCCTGTCTTTCCTCTACCCTCTCTCGTCTCCTCTCTCTCGTCTCCTCTCTTTCCTCTACCCTCTCTCCTCTCCTCTCTCTCCTCTTCGGGTGGACGGATACTTACGCGAGGAGGTTGACCTTCTCCCATTGTCCCTTCGAGTAGAACTGGCTGATGCGGTCGCGATAGATCGGGGCGATCCACTTGCCGACGGGCTTGGGCGCCAGCACCGGGTAGGTGCTCTTGGCCGCCGTCGGAGGATCATGCTCATGGTCGTGGTCGTGGTCGTGGTTATGGCCGTGGTCATGGTCGTGGGCATGGTCGTGGGCATGGTCGTGGGCATGGGCGTGGGCATGGTCGTGGCCATGGCCATGGTGGTGGTCGCCGCCGCCCATGGTGCCGGGATTCCCGCCCGCGAGCACAACTAGCGGTGTCGCCTCGTCGAGCTCGCTCTTGGAGATCTCGGAGAAGGCCGAGTCGGACGAGCCGTCGGACGCCTGGTGCTGGTGCTGCCCGCGGCGAAGCATCTGCTCTTTCCTGCCCAGGCCTAGGTACGTTGGCACGGTGGAGGTCAATCAGAGGTCATCTGAGAAGCCTGCCAGCGCTGGGCCTCGAGAGCGGCAATTGAGTATGGCTCGATAACAGTATGCGTACGGGTACGCGTGTAGGTCGAGTGCAGGTTCCAAGTTCCAGCAGGTCCAAAAGAGGATGTTGTCCTCAGGAGGAGCTCCCGCCCAGGAAGGTGCTAGGAAGTACGTCCATGCCGCAGCGGGCGAGCGGTTCAGCAGCTCCCCGGGAAACCAGAGCTGTCGAGTGGAAAGCTCCCCTGGCAGAGGCGCTACGTTGCCCTATGCCGGATGCCGCTCGCTTGGTGGGTGGTTGGTGCGGGGCCGCTGATGCGGGGGAGACTTGGGGGGGGGGGTGGCGTGTGACCCTTTGGCGGAAGTACCGGGTACATGTCCTTGCCCCGGATCTCTGTCGATAGAGATGAACGTCAATTAATATGTGCCGCCTCGTCGTCTGACTCGGGTGTCTACGGTGTCTACGGCATCTACAGCTGGGCTCAGAGAGATGAAATGCGATAAATCTGCTCGAATATCCGAGACGGCCGTCACGTCACTCGGCGAAGCCTTGTCTATTTTATCTATCGTGCGCCTGGACTGGCCCTTCGGATGCCACAGCCGGCGGAGCATCTCACGACATGTACTTGGACTTAGCAGCACCGTCCGATGTGGAAGGTCGCTGCACTGGCGGGATTGAACAAGTCAGCGTCTTTGGGCCGCTACTCCTTCAGTCAGACTATAGGTGACTACGTATGCCTAGTAGGTAGGTACCTAGTAAAAAATAGGTAGGACAAAAGTGAGCGTACACGATGCTGATCCGAGTCGTAATAGGTCATTACACCCAGAGTGGGAGATGGAACATCACCGCCGCCGGCGCGACTGAACCAAGGCCGCGCTAGCCTCGTATACATATCGTGTTCGTGAAGGACAAAAACCTAACGCCCCATCAGAAAAGGCCTGACGCCCATCAAATAAGGCCTGACGCCCATCAGAAAAGGCCTGACGCCCATCAAATAAGGCCTGACGCCCCATCTGCCATACGCGTCTGTATGCCATCCGTATACTCTCCCTCCCGCCATCGCCGCCTTCTCACGACAGGGAGCTCCTGGTGCGCTTCTTGCTGCCCTCGCCGGTCCCGTGCTGGACCTCCTGCGAGTCCCCGTCCTTCCCGCCATCCTCCTTCAGCTCCTCGTCGTCGTCGTCGTCGTCGTCGAGCAGCTCCTCATCGTCGTCGTCGTCGTCATACTCCTCCTCGTCGGCCCCTCCCCCCTCGTCTTCCTTCCCGGCCGCCTCATCCTCCGGTTCCATCTCGCTGTCGCTATCCTCGTCGTCGCTGGCGTCAAAGGAGAGGGCTCCCATCAGCGGCACGTCGATGCGGGCCAGCTGGCTCTTGATCAGGTTGTCGGCCACGTCGTAGAGCTTCCCCTCATTGTCCGGCGTCGGCTCCTTGTCCATGTCGAAGTCGGCCTCCGAGCGGTCGTCCAGGCCGTCCCGCGCCGGCTGGCTCGGCGACAGCGGCGTGTCGGCCACCTGCAGAACCCACTTGCGCACCGTCTCGCCCTTGGTCACCTTGCCCCGCGACACCCGCTCCGTGAGCCCCCGGCGGAACTGCAGCCTCTTCCGGCGGCGCCGTCGCTGGATGCGGTCGCGGATGTACCACGCCACCACCATCATGGCCGCCTGCATCATCTCCTGGCACTTCTGCCGCTGCAGGTTGGCCCACGTCTGGCAACGCTGCTGCTGGTAGTTGGCCATGGCCTGGCAGCGCTGCTGGTAGAAGGCGGCGATCCGCGATGCCATGGCCAGGTAACGGGGGTCGTGGGCCAGCCCCGTCGGATCGGAGGTCGCGGCCTCGGGGGGGTTGGCTTGCGGCGGTGATGGGTGTTGCTGCTGCTGCTGCTGCTGCTGCTGCTGCTGCTGTTGATGCTGCTGTTGATGCTGCTGTTGATGCTGCTGTTGATGCTGTTGTTGATGCTGCTGTGGCTGTTGCTGCCGTCGCGCATCCGCCTGCGTTCCTACTCCTGCCGCCACGCCCGTTCCTACACCCGTCCCCATCGTAGCTCTTCCACCCAGCCCTGCGGCTAACCCTCCGAGCCCACCTGCCAACCCTCCTAAGCCTCCCAGCCCTGCGGCTAAGCCTCCTAGTCCCCCTACCGGTCCTGGCCCTAGCCCTGGCCCTAGCCCTGGCCCTAGCCCTGCTCCGAGTCCTGGGGCTTGGCCCAACGTCCCTGTCGTCGCCGCCGCGGCCGCCGCAAAGTCCATCTGCGCCTGCGACTGCAGCTTCCCACCCGCGAGCCCGTAGATGTCTCTGGCGAAGGTCTTGAGGGCATGCGGCGAGAGCGGTGGCTGGGCCAGGGGGAAGATCTGGTGATCGGGCGGCGGCGTGATGGGGATCTGGGCGGAGAAGGGGAATGGGAAGGGCGGCATCGACGTGCCCATCTTTAGCTGGACAGCGGCTTCCTCCCTCCTCGATAGGCTCCCGATTCCGCTGCCCTCCTTTCCTGCTAGGGCAGGCGGACGGACGAGTGGGAGGATGGATGATATGGGTACGTCGTAGGTATGGCACGCTCCCGGATAATGACCCGACGGCCAACCGTCCCGAGGTCTGCAGCGCACAGGATAGCCAAAGTAAAGCAAGAAGAACTTTTTTCGTGAAAAAAAGGGGGGGAGGTCTGGGTGATCACTGTAGCACTTTCTGGTGTTTGCGGTGTCGGGGAAAGCCTCGCACGCGCGGGACGAGAGACGACGAGACTGTGTCCGTGAGACGGGAAAAGGGGGGTTTGAAACGAAATGGCAGCGTGGGAGCGGTGGGGAGGGGAGAGAGAGAGAGAGAGAGGTGTGGTACGGGTCCTTATACCTCTGATACGGCGAGCTGCTCGTGTCGCCTCACCTGTGCGGCACCAGGCGGGCCAGGCGGCCAGCAGCAGGCAGCCTCCTGTATATTAGATGGCTTCATGATCGTATGGCAGAGCGACCGTCCTCCCAGGTGATAGGTAGGGGGAGTGTGTGCGAGTGGATATGGCCACGGGTTAGTCCACGTCGTACGGGGAGGACAACAAGGGGGAAGAGCAGCAGGGCTGGCTAGTCCGTCAGCGCATATCTCCCTGCCTCTCCCCCTCGTCCTCCCGCCCTCCTCGACCAACCGGCACGGCGGCTGGGGACAAGAGCCGAGAAAAGAGCGCCCACTTGGGGGATCTCCAGGCTTCTCTGCAGGCCCGAGTCGGTCGATCCGTTGGACGACGTCAAGCGGGCAGGAGGGGCGCAGCTGACAAAAATGGGCTGAGGAGGAGGCCCGAATCGGTCGATGCCGGCCGAGGTTGGTAATCTGCCCAAGATGGTACGACATCGGCCCCTGGGTCAGGCCAGCACCCGCTTCGCGTCAGGCGAACGGGAACCGCCCGAGCCAGGGGGTGCCAGCGCACTAAAAAAGGCTTGACCGCCCGCCTGGCTGGCAGGATGAACAGCCCGCCAGAATGGCCAGATGCTGCGGACGAGAAGTCATGGTTACGGCATCCCTCTGTTATCGCCTGCCTCCCTCCGTAAGCCGCTGGCAGGTCTTTCCGCGCCCCCAGATGCACAGACTGGTGGATCTTCTGCTCCGATTGGCGCCGTGAGCGGCTCCGTAGCCGTTGGAAATGTCATCGATAAGACGCGATTTGAAATTCGCTGTGGGTGTTGACTATACCGTCCGCACTGTTGATGGGCGAGCCCGTTGGCGGTCGGTTGAGGTTCTCGTCGGGCGAGGCCAGTTGCCCGATCGGGTCAGCGGACGCCGCAGCGTGCTGCTGTGCGCACCACGTATGTGCGTCATATCGAGCGAAGAGGCAGGTACCCAGGACCCAGCTGTCGTGCTCGCCAGACCCGATTTCTGATCGCGCTCCTTCTCTCCCGCACACAGACATCTGCAGGCCCGTTTTCCGCCGGGATGGGCCCAGACCCGGCGGTTTCTGGGGTGGCTTTTGGTTCTCCGTGGAGCGCTGGAAACTCGAAAATCCACTGGAGAGTCGCTAGAATTTCACTGGAGACGCTGGAATTCCACTGGAGAGTCGCTGGGAATCCACTAGAGAGTCGCTAGAATTCCACTGGAGACGCTGGAATTCCACTAGAGAGTCGCTAGAATTTCACTGGAGACGCTGGAATTTCACTGGAGAGTCGCTGGAAACTCACAGTGTGAAGAATGCGGTGGTGCACGGTACAAACGGGTACTTGCAGTGCTTGCCCCTGACGTGCATGCGTTTTCGACACGGTATTTTTGCCCGTAAAGACGATTTTTCTTTTCGCCCACACGCTTTGTCGCACGGTGCTGATTGCCCTCGGCCGCTGCCCGTCAGCGCACCGAGTCGTCTTCGGCCCATCTCTTTTTGCCCTCGTGCCCTCACACCACTCGCCCCGGAGTGTTCGCCTCGCCTCATTGCCATCACCACGCGCCAGCCGGCTTCTTTTCGTGTCCCCCCGTGCTCTCCCTGTGATTCTATCGTTTCTTTTCTGCGAATTCGGACCGAGACACCATCCTTCTCGCCTCCCGAGGGAGGGGTTCCCCTCGCGGCGCTAGCGGCCAGCGGCGCCGCAGGATCTTCAGCGAGCGAGCGGGCGGGCCAGGGCCGACCAGGAGCTGACTGCCGGAGGACCGCCCGGAACATCAGCCGATGTCGATACGGGGGCTGCGTCTGCCAGCGCCCAGCCGCCCAGCGCGAGTCGTCTGTTCAGCACCATCATGGCGTCTATTCGGGAGAACCGCCGATTCCCCAACCGAAGGCGCCACACTCGCGCCGTGGGGGAGGACTGCTGCCGCCAGACGGGCGACCACGTTCGCACCACCTGATGATTGCGGGGGACTCGTCCCGTGGTCCAGGGGGACCGGGGGGAGGGGGACGAGGAGGAAGGCGTCGTCTTCTGATGGTCTGCTGGGCAGACCGGACGACGGCGGCCCGTCCAGGATCCAGGTCCGGGGCAAGAAGACCAAGACGGTTGTCAAGCTCGACGACCTGCCTCAGGGGGTCATCCTGCCCGACGCCCCCCTCCCCCTCCCCGAGGACGATGGGCCGACCTACCCTACCGTGATCCTGCAGGCGCGCCGCAACATGCAGAGGTTTGACAATTGCGTGCTGCTCACCCGCGTCGGCGGCTTCTACGAGATGTACTTCGACCAGGCCCAGGAATACGGCCCCCTGCTGAACCTGAAGGTGGCCACCAAGAAGACCAATGCAGGGCCCGTCCCCATGGTTGGTCACCCCCTTTTTTTTTTTTTTTTTTTTTTTCCTTTCTTTCTCCTCAGTAACCTGCTCGTCCTCCTTCGGATACGTCTCTGATTGACGTGTATGTGTGTGTGCGTGTGTGTGCATCGCGGGGCAGACCGGCTTCCCCTTCTTCCAACTGGACCGCTTCCTCAAGATCCTGGTGCAGGATCTGAACCGCCATGTGGCCGTAGCTGAGGAGTTCCGCAACAGCGCCTCGGACAAGGTCAAGTCGGGCGGGCTGCTGCACGACCGGAAGGTGACGCGCATCATCACCCCGGGGACGCTCATTGACGAGAACTTCATGGATCCCTACGCAAACAATTATGTCATGGCCATCCACCTGCCCGTGCCCGCGGGGGCGGAAGAGGTCGAGGTGCCTCCTCGCGGTCAATCACGAGGCGGCGACATGATTTCCGGCCCCTCTTCCGCAGCGGACCAGCTGGCGCTGCAGCCGCTCGCCCTGGGACTGGCCTGGCTGGACCTCTCAACAGGCCACTTTTTCACTCAGGCCACCACATTAGCCGCTCTGAGCTCCGTCCTCTCCCGGGTGTCTCCGAGGGAGATCGTCCTCGACGACGCCCTGCAGGCCCAGCGTACCCATCAGATCTTCTCCGTGCTAGAGGAAGACAAGCACCTGATCACGTTCGCCCCGCCGCAGCAGGGTCCGGAAGGTGAGCAGTTCCGCTCCCTCGCCGACTGGGCGCCGATGCTCGAGTCGGCCATCCCCGCGCAGTCCGTAGACCAGTTCTCGGCCCGCGAGGTGGCCGCCGGCAGCCTGCTTCTCGGCTACGTCCAGGATAGGCTGCAAGGAATGGGCAGTATGAGGCTGTCGCCGCCGCTTCGCTTCGAGGACATGCACGTGATGAGCATCGACAAGAATAGCATGCGCTCGCTGGAGATCAAGCAGACCATCCGGGACGGCGCCTTCCGCGGCAGTCTTCTCCACGCCGTCCGGCGGACGGTGACCAAGAGCGGCGCGAGACTGCTGAATGACTGGCTGAGTGAGCGGTTCCGCCTCTCCTTTCTACCCGTCTCTCTTTTACTGTCTCTAGTGAGGCCGTGCTGATTCGACGGGACAGGCGCCCCCTCGACGTCGCTGGACCTGATCAAGGCGCGCCAGGACCTCGTGGCCCGCTTCCTCGACGACGAGTCCCTGCGCGACGGCGTCACCCTCCTTCTCCGCAGGACCCACGACTCGCAGCGGCTGGTGCAGAAGTTCGCCCTGGGCCGCGGGGACCCGGACGACCTCCTCGATCTAGCCAAGACCGTCAAGGCCACCGAGGACATCGTGGCGCTGCTACGGAGCGGCGGTAGCGACGGAGACGAAGAGGACTGCCTCAACGCGATGACGAGCCGCATAAGCCTCGACGAGCCCCGAGCACTGGCAAAACGCATCCGCGAGTCCGTCGACGAGGAGGGCCTCGTGCAGCAGCACGAGATCGAGGACAGCGAGGCCGGGGAGATGATGGCCCTGGCCCAGGAGGTTGTCGAGTCGGAAGGGCCCCCGCAGAGCGGCGGCGCAACTTCTGGTTCGGCCTCCATGCTCCCGAAGAGGGTATTAGCGGCGGCGGCAGCAGCAGCAGCGACAGCAGCGACGACGACAGCAACATCGACAACGGCAGGGACAGCGAAGAGGCGGCCGACGTCGATCCGGGAGCACTACGGCGAGGACAACGAGGCGTGGATCATGAAGCCCCAGGCGAGCGCGGGCCTGGAGCGCCTACACGGGGAGCTCTCCTCTCTCCTGCAGAACAAGGACGAACTGGAAGAGTCGCTGAAGGCGCGGCTGCAGGCGCCGAGCCTCGCACTCAAGTGGACGCCCGGGCTGGGCCACATCTGCCACATCCGGGGCAAGGACGCGCGGAAGCTCTCCCCCTCCTCCCTTCCTCCTCGCTCCCCTACCAGCAGCGCTATTTCCGCTTCTCCTCCCCGATCCCTAAGTGGGGAAGGAGGCGCCGCAGCGGAGATGCGGACGCTGTCCTCGAGCCGGACGACGCGGTCCATCCACGTGCCCGAGTGGACGGCGCTGGGCCGCGAGCTGGACCAGGCGCGCTTCCGCATCCGCACCGAGGAGCAGCGCGTGTTCCAGACGCTACGCGCGGCGGTGGTGCGCAACCTGGTGCGGCTCCGGCGCAACGCCGCCGTGCTGGACGAGCTGGACGTCACCGCCGCCTTCGCGCGGCTCGCGCGCGAGCAAGGACTCACGCGCCCGCGCCTCAACCACGGCACCGCCCACCGCATCGTCGGCGGCCGCCACCCCACCGTCGAGGGCGGGCTGGCCGTGCGCGGCCGCTCCTTCACGCGGAACGACTGCTTCGTGGGCGACGGTCACGGTCACGGCCACGGCCACGGCCGGCTGTGGCTCATCACGGGCCCCAACATGGCGGGCAAGTCGACGTTCCTGCGGCAGAACGCGCTGATCACGGTGCTCGCGCAAGCAGGGTGCTACGTGTCGGCCGACTACGCCGAGCTGGGCCTGGTGGACGCGCTGTTCAGCCGCGTCGGCGGCGCGGCGGACAACCTGTTCCGCGACCAGAGCACCTTCATGGTGGAGATGCTGGAGACGGCGCACATCCTGCGCAGCGCCACGCCGCGCAGCTTCGTCGTCATGGACGAGATCGGCCGCGGCACCACACCCGAGGACGGCACCGCCGTCGCCTTCGCGGCCCTCGACCACCTCGTCCGCGTCAACCGCTGTCGCACCCTGTTTGCGACGCACTTCCACGCGCTGGCGGACCTCGCCGCCGCGGCGGGGATGCGTAAGCCCGAGAGTGAAAGCGAGACCGAGAGCGAGGCTGCGAGCGGCAGCGGGCCCGTTGAGGTATACTGCACCGACGTGGAGGAAGACGGCCACGGCGGGTTTGTCTACGTGCACAAGCTACGGAAGGGCGTCAACCGGCAGAGCCACGCGCTCAAGGTCGCGCGGCTGGCGGGACTGCCCGAGGCGGCCATCAAGGTCGCCCAGCAGGTGCTCGCCGACCACGGCCCGGAGAAGACAACGAGGGTGTCATCGCCGCCACCACCGTCTACGACGGCAGATTTCAAGCGGCATACGGGATCCAGGGATGGCAAAAACGAGGAAGGCGTGGCTGGCTAACTGTAAGACTAGATTAAAAAGGATAGTCACGTCGTGTACGGATTGTCGTGTATCATTAGAAGACCGGTTCTGCTCTTAGGGGACATGGAGTTTGGTTAGCCGCTGATACCCAACTCGATGTATGATTATGAAGAGGCAAAATAAAAGTTAAGAGCAATGTGTCTCATAGGGTGGTGATGGGTTGTCTTCAGAAGATTTTCTTCAGGGTTAAAAAGCTCTAAATCTTTTTATAATCTTCGACACTTAAGGGCAGATGAAGCTAGAAAGTGAATAAGACTTACCATCTCACTGTAATTAGGTGTCTCTCTTTGAAAGTCAAGAAGAGGACTGTGCAACAAGATGCACAAATGATTTAGGGAATGTCGAGACGATAGGTCGACGGAGAAAAAAAGAGGACTTTATTCCAGCAGACGGGTCTATGTACCAGTGGTAGACCTGATAGCCGCCCGAGTCTGCGAGGTTAGTAGTATCACACCACCAACCGTAACCGCCCAAAGCCGACCCATATTCCCTTGCCGGATGACCGTCCCATGTTACCGCCGTCGTCACGTCGTCACCGTCGTCACCAGAACGTTTAGTCACTGAGGGAGAAGGACGGGTTAGTCTTTTTTTGTGCAGGGGAGGGGAGGGGGGAATGGTGGAGGGTCGGACGTACAAGAGACCACCGAAGCCGCCGTCCTCGTCGGACTCCTCGTCGGACTTCTCCTCCTCCTTCTCCTCCTCCTTCTCCTCGACCTTGGTCTCCTCGACCACGGGGGCGGCCGCGGCGTAGGCGTCGGGGTTGGCGATGCGGTCCTTGAGCTCGTCGATCTCGGGCCAGCTGTACTCGGTCTCGACGGCGACGGCCAGGACCTTCTTGTAGCCGTTGACGAGCGAGTGGATGACAGAGGGCAGGGTGGGGAAGTTGAGGGCCAGCGAGAGGCAGGTGATGGTGGAGATGGCGGAGGAGAAGGCCTTGAGCAGCTGGTCTTCGCCGATGTCGAGCACGTCGGGCGGGAAGGTGTTGCCCTGGTCGTAGACCTGGGTGACGCCCATGCCGTAGGTGAAGGGCGAGATGTTGAGCATGTTGAGCAGGGTGGCCTCGGAGGGGCCGACCTTGGCGCCGGCCTCGACGAGCTTCAGGTCGGTGGTGATCTCGATGGTACCGCGGGCAATCTTGGTGGGCACGCCGAGGGCCTGGAAGAAAGACGTCTTGCCGGGCTCCATGCCGGTGTTGCCAGCGGGCACCCACACGTCGATGGGGGCGACGGCGCCGGCGCGGGCGGGCGCGGCCACCTTGTTGGACAGGATCTTGTCGCGGATCGTCTTCAGGTCCTTGTTGGTGAAGACGAAGCCGACGTTGCCCTTGACGAAGGGCAGCAGGCGCTCGTACTCGGGCGCGTCCGGGATGAAGGTCTTGAGCGCCCGGCGCACCATGGTGTTCTTGCCCATCAGCACGATGCCGTCGCCGCGGAGCGCGGCGCGGATCTCGTGCATCTGCTGCGAGCTGACATTGTCGACCGTGACGATGAAGATGGAGCTGTACTCCTCCAGCAAGCCCTTGAGCTTGTCGAAGTAGCCCGCCTTGTTACCGGTCTTGCCCCCCATATCTTCTTATGAATGAAGGCAGGATATTTAAGGGCAGAGCGGTAGAGTGAGAGTGGAATTGGGGGGGTGCGATGGAAGGTGATCGCGACGTTGTTCCTGGACTTGGTTGTGATATTTTTCCCAGGAGGAGGTTCGCCTGCAGAAATGCGAAGGAGCCTTTTTTTTCCTGTGCGGTGGTAGGGCTTTTATGCGCTAATCCTAATACGGCGTAGTCTCTTGGTGGGCTGCTCGTGTGCACGCAAAGTCCCCACTTATAAATTTGCGTGGTCGTGCACGTGATATCGACGCCTTCTTCAGTTCCTGGGGGCTTCATGAGCAGGACAAGCTCCAACGTCACAGACGTCTTTCGAAATTAATGTGGAGGGACGCATCTTAAGGGGGTATATTCGCCGGGAAGTATGGCAGAATTTCCGTACCAATGCCTGCGAGTCTGCGGCGACATCCTAGTGGCGGCCCGGGGAGCCGGCATTCACACGTTCAGTATCAAGGACGGCTCCCACCTCTCGATGTGGAGGCATCCGGATGCGACGAAGGAGGGACACGCCGTGGGTACGGCTCCAGTCGCTAGTGTGGCAGAAAAAGAAAAAGGTGGTAGCGACAAGGACGACGACGATGAAGAGACGACGCGCCGGGCAGAGCTACTAACCCCTCCGCCTAAACGTCGCAAGGTCGATGATAAGGACGGCGATGCTCAGGAAAGGCAGAGGGAAGAAGGGGGTTCCGAGGAAGGCGGCAGCCAAACCGCTGCGACTGGGAATGGTTCGGGTGCAGACGGCGGGCATCCCAAGAAGCCGAACAAGAAGCAACGGTCCGCCCCTGCCGCCCCAGCTTCGTCGCCCGAGCTTGCGTTCCCGCTCGTCACGCTCCTCGAGGCGACGCCAGATCGGCAGCACATCATCGCCGTGACGGGCTCGGACAAGACCATATGGGTTCTGTCTCACGACGGGATGGGCCACCTGGTACAGCAAAGCCACAGGTACGCATGCTCTGTCTCCCGCTTAAATCTGCATAAGTCCCAAAAGAAGCCTTCTCCCTAACCCCCTTCGCAGAACCATGCCCAAGAGGCCCAGCTCCATTGCTATAACAGAAGACGGCAAGACGATCATATCAGCCGACAAGTTCGGCGACGTGTACGCGCTGCCTGTCGTAGAATCCGCCGCTGGCAGCAGTACTGCCGCAACCTCTGAATCGTCCATGGCGTCCCTAGGCCGCGGCACAAAGAACATCTCCTTGTCCTCTGCGCCCGCCCCGCAAGCCAGCGCTCTGACCGTACACACGCAGCGCAACCTCCGCGCGCTCGAGGACCAGCGGCGCAACTTCGAGAAGCTACAGAAGTCCTCGTCGCCGCTCGACAACGCCACCGCCACCGCCGCCACAGGCACCACCGTGACGGACCCCGCTGTCCCTTCCTTCGAGCACACTCTCCTGCTCGGGCACGTGTCCATGCTCACGGCAGTGACCCTCGCGACGGAGGCGGTGCGCGACACCAGCGGGCGACCGCGACGACGACGCTACATCCTGACTGCCGACCGCGACGAGCACATCCGCGTCTCGCGCGGACCGCCGCAGGCGTACGTGATCGAGGCGTTCTGCCTAGGCGGCCATGCCCAGTTCGTCAGCCGGCTGCTCTGCGTGCCTGCCTCCCCCTCTTCTTCTTCCTCTTCGTCCCCCCACGTGACGAGACTCGTCTCCGGCGGCGGCGACGACGACCTCTTCGTCTGGGACTGGCGCGTCGGGCGCCTCCTTTCGCGCGCGCCGCTGCTCGGCCACGTCCAGGAGGTGGTCGGCTCGGCGGCTAGTGCCAAGGTTGCCGTCTCAGGGCTGTATCACTGCGCCGTGCCGTCGCCTGCGCAAGGCGGTCGCTCTGCTATAGTGCTCGTCACTTGCGAACGGTATGTTCTCGCTTCCTTTATCGCCAATAAACGCCCGGATAAACTAACCACCCTATGCCGTCTCTCTAGAGTGCCTGCGATATTCGCCTTCCGCCTGACCGAAGACGACGCTCTCGCCTACGAGCACACCATCCAGCTGTCCGGGAACCCCCTTGACGTCAGCCTCGTCAGCACGAGCAGTAGCAGCGGCGACGTCCAGCTCGTGGTGGCCATCGATCCTACCCCTCCCGTGACGGCGTCTTCTGTTGAGGAAGGAGAGCAGTCATCTCCCTTATTACTACTTGACCTATCGGGGGGCGAGAGTGGGAGCAGCTCGCAGTGGGCAATCTCGCAATTCCCCTGCGGCGATAGGCCACCGCACCGCGGCAATGAGGGTGCGCTCGAGGCGAGCCTCTCTCCGGATGATGTGCAGAAGCTCCTTTACACCATCGAGAATCTGCGGAAAGACCGTGACGATACGGGCGGAGCCGGAGCAGGAGCCGGAGCAGGAGCCGGAGCCGGAGCCGGGGCCGGGGCCGGGGCCGGGGCCGGGGCCGGGGCCGATGAGGCTTAGTAGAGACGCCTAGGCGCTTATCATAGAGAACAGATGAACAAATTAAACGCACAAGTGGTTTCCATTAGCGCCTTACCCAGTAGGTACCTGATGACTGGACTAGGTATATGCGGAGAGCCTCCGGCTCGAGAAGGAAAAAGGTAAAGAAAAGAATGGCATTTATCCTCTTTACCCCAATCCGCAGGAGTCATTACGTAGATCAGAACCAGCGGGTCCCCCTTTCCCTTTATCCTCCTACCCCCGCTCCCCCTTTCGATCCGCTTTGCTCTCGCTCTCATCTGCCACTCTATTTCCCTAAAACGCCATGTTCCAGGTCTCTCTCCCGGCTGACAGTCCCAGAACAATATGAAGAACAGGAGGAAAGAGGCAAGAGGCAAGAAAAACATAGAAAAAAGGGGATGATCCCCGTAAGCACATTGATACCTATGCAATGCCTTCCCAACCCCCGAAAATTAACGGGCCTCCGCTGCCCCGTTCATGAGTCTGCTCGACTCCATCCGGAAGGTCGACAGAGTCGTGGACATCCTGCCTGTTAGCAGCTTGGCCACAAGCATGAGAGGGCAGTAAGGCAGATGAAACCCCTCGGGTGATCGTTCGAAAGATCCAAAGCTGGACGTAGCACGAGTCGAGCGGCTTTCGAGGCTTCGTTGTTGCGCAAATCCGCCTCCTGGACCTCCGACCACCACGTCTTCCCGCCCTCCGCCCCCTTCCCCGCAGATAGTTGAATTCCGTGGTGGCGGCACGACATGTATGCAGAAGTGGGTGTGTGGATATGGATGCGGGTATGGGTGCGGGCGAGGGTGCGGGCGCGGGTAGGTGTGTCTACTGGGAAGCGCACTGCACGCGCTCGCCGTGCGCGTGGCCCTCCTCCTCCTCCTCTTCACCCATGCCGTTGCCGAAGGGCCTCGCATCCGATTGGTTATCGAGATCCTCCAGGTCGGCGGGCTCAGTCATGGCCTCCGCGGGGAGGGTGCTCAGCAGCTCAGGCGGCGGCAGCACCTTCCGCAGCTGCTCGAAGACGGCGGGGTCATCCGTCCAGTTCTTCTCGGGGAAGCGGACCGAGAACTGGATGTACATATTACCGAAGTCGTGGTGGCGGTACGACGGCATACCCTGCCCTCGGATCATCTTGACGGCATCTGCGGGAGCGTTAGTAAGCGCCGCCAACCTCATGCCGTCGTGCTTTAAAAGGGGGAGGGGGGGGGGGGGAATGGGACATACTGGGTGCGATAGCTTCGCCCGGCAGAATATCCACGCTGAGCCACCGGTCGTCTAGGTGCTCGATGTAGATGGTGCCGCCGGCGAGGGCGGTAACGAGGTCGATCTCGCACTGGTAAAGGAGGTCATCCTCCTTGCGGGTGAAGCGCGCGTGAGGCTTCTGCTCGATCTCGAAGACGACGTCGCCGGCCTGGATACCGGGAGCCTGGTCGCCCTCGCCGCGGAACTCGACGCGGGTTCCGCTCTTGACGCCGCGATCCACGTGGACGTGGAGGATCTTGCGGTCGACGATGGTCTTCTTGCCGTTGCAGACCTTGCACCGGTCCTTATCGCGGATGATCTCCCCCTCGCCGTTGCAGTCGGGGCACGCCGTCTGGAAGCGCTGGATCATGGGGCCCATCTGGCGCATCATGGTCTTCATACCGTGGCCGTCGCAGCCGCTGCAGCGGCGGACAGCGCCCTCCTTCCCTCCGCGGCCCTCGCACTTGGAGCAGATTATCGAGCGCTGCAGGGCCAGCTTGGAGACCTTGCCGCGGTAGATATCCTCGAGCGAAACCTTGTGGGTATGGTGGATGGTGCGAGCCTTGGGGGGGCCGCGACTCTGCATGCCGCCGCCGAACATGCCGCCGAGGCCGCCGCCGAAGCCGCCGCCGCCACCGAAGAACTGGGCGAAGAGGTCCTCGGCGGCCATGCCGCCGCCGGCGCCGTTGCCCTCGAGACCGCTCTCGCCGAACTGGTCGTAGACCTGACGCTTGTTCGGATCGGACAGGATCTCGTAGGCGTGAGAGATCTCCTTGAACTTCTCGCCGGCTTCCGGGTTGTGCGCATTCTTGTCTAACCAGCGGGGAAAATAGGGCGTCAGCATACGGCACAACGCTTTACTCATGACCGCGCGGGGGGGTGGGAAGGGGGCGGCTTACCGGGGTGGTACTTCAGCGCATTGGTCTTGTACGCCTTCTTGAGTTCCTGCTCCGTGGCAGTCGGCGAAACCTGCGGTGGGGTTTAGCAGACCGTTTCCCGTCATTTCCTTCTTCCTCTCCTGCGGCGACAGGCAATCCCGGAAGAGGGGATCTGCAGACTTGTCTGGATTTTCCGACAAGCGGCCCGACACCGAGGCAAGAATATCCAGGTGGGCGAGCCCGGCTGAAGCGAGAGCGAAGAGGGGTACCTACGCCAAGGGTCTCGTAGAGTTTTGTCTCCCGAACCATTTTGATTGACTGATGATCCAGATACGGAGGAAGCTCAGAACGGAATCTGTCGACGAATGTCGTAGAGGAGGAGGAACCGCCGCGTTTCTAAGGGCGCTCGCGCACAAAGGGATGTGCCTCGGTATTCTTCTTGCTGAACAACAATCTCAGTGCGGGGCGGGGGGGGGAGGGGGGGTCGATGTCGAGGACTAAAGTCAACGAGTCTGCGGAGGGGTAGAAAAGGCTCGGCGTTAGCCACAGAAACTACGGGGAGAGAAAAGAAAAGAAAAGAAAAAAAGAAAAGAAAAAAAAAAAAACAGGAATCGCCTTATATTGAAGGCGCAGCGGGGAATAGCAGGCAGGCTGAGGGTGAGAGAAGTGGAGAGAAGGTGCTGGTCAACCCAGAGGCAATTGACAGAAGCGCCGGGCGTAATCTACTGGCTCGACCGGCGCCGAAGCTTAAAAATACGTAGGCGTAGCCGAGCGAAAAGAGGGCAGGGGAAACCACGGGGCAAAAGGTAAGCTGGGGGTTCAGGGCAATTGCGCACGTACCGGGTCAGACGGGACAGCGTGCAGGTCAACAAACAACTTGTGTCTGTCCGAGTCGCGGTCTTCTGGAGGATAGCTGGAGGAAAGCTGGAGGACAGCAGAGACGATCGAGAATGAGGGAGATGTAGAAGAAGGCTCCGGTGTTGCGGACGCCGGGTCTACTTCTGTATATCGGAGGACCAGGGTCTGGAAGCAGCGCTACGTCCGTACTAGTGCAGAATATGCAGGACTGCGAGGGAGGGTCTTCGGGGGGGGCGTGGGAGAGAAAAAAAAAGACTTTGCTGGATCGGCCTTCTGGGCGCGGAACGAGGCAGTCAGGGAGGAGAGGCTGTGAGGCAGGCAGGGATTCCTTGTGGAGCGGTCCAGGTGCCGCCTGCAGTCAAAGCCCCGCCGTGGAATTCGATGGAAGCTCCTAGAGTGGCTGGCGCCCGATAGGATGCTACCTCGGGCGGGACCCTCGCTATCTTATCGGACGGGTGGTTGACGCTGGCTGACGGCGGCCGGCGCAGCGTAGCGCAGCGTGGCAGGCCGCCTGTGACGCAAGCTGGAAGGCGCCGGACCGTGTACCTGGCTACCAGCTGCCCACCCGGCGGCCCCATCTCTTTCCCTCTCTCCCCTTCCCCACGGGCCCCTCCTTCTCCCTGCGCGCCTCAGCGCTCAGCACGGTTTGTCACAAGGCAGCTTTCGCCGGAGCACCGCCGTCGCCGTTTCCGCTCCCGTCGGACGGGAGGTTTGTCAGGGCTGTGCGGTCCAGCAACCGGGTGGCCGGCCATTCCGCGCCACAGCTCGCAGAGTGCCTAGCTTTCTGGCAGCACCCTGGCAGCCTCGATGGGAGCCCTCTTCTGAATAGTATCGTTTCTGCAACTCGGCTGCTGTTCGTCCTCGTCTGTGCGGGACTGCGTATGCCGTCGCTCATCCGCCCACACGATACCCTCCGATACACAGCCAACCCACCGCGGACACGACGAGGGACGTTTCTGCTTCGGCGCCTGGAAAGGGAGGGGAGGGGAGGTGCGGTGGGGGGGGGGATCGTGCCCCGCGGGGCCGCGGTGTGGGGACGGCGGCGCGGCCGGGGGGGGCGGGGGCGGTGGG
>JAKLNC010000023.1:143374-199655 GCA_022813145.1 Barbatosphaeria neglecta | reverse complement strand
CCCGCCATCTTTTCCTGCGCAAGGGCTTGCCCCGCCACCCCCCCCCCCCCCCCCCCGTCCCCCCCCCCCCCCCCGCAATACTCAGTAGTTGGCTAGCTCGATAGTGTGGCTGCATGCATGCATCTTCTTCTTCTGGCTAGATGTTGTTCTCCTGTCTGCTGCCCACTGCTCACCCGCAAACGCACCCCCCCCCCCTCCCCACATATGGCCGTTTCGAGGCACGGCATTATCGTCCATATTTATATAAATCTCTCATCCTCCTCCTCATTGGCGTCGCCGCCCACTCCCGCACGGCAACTGCCTATTTACCCGCCGCGGCCATATTGATCGGATTGGTCCAAAGTTGTGATCCACGTCAACAGGAAATTCCGGAATCCGATCAGCTGCCGTGCCTGCGGATGTGCTCGGTATAATAGGCTCTGCCGTGCCTGGGTGCCAGCGAGCGAGCGAGCGAGCGAGAGCTGTTCCGGGGGATCCAGCCCGACGAAACGCCAAGAAGAAACGAGAAGGGCCGCCTAGAAGAGCGTACGTCTGACGAAGAACGAGCGAGCAAGCGAGCGGTCGAGCAAGAAACAAGCTGGGAACCTCCCGAGACGAAACGGATCTTCGTCGACGCTGCGGTCGGTCTCTCGGTCGGTCGGTTTGTCGATCGGTCTGTCGTTCGGACGGACGGTCTGTCTCTCGTTACACAGAACTTACTGCAACTCCCGAACCCGGCCCTGAACCCGAACCCTGGCTTACGCTACTTGGAGCCTGTCTCTTCTCCTCCCTCACTCTCTACCGAGGGGCTGCCGAGGGATGTTCCACCCACGGCTGCCAGGGCCTTGAACTAGCAGCGGCGATAACAACCATGGCTCCGACAATCCTCCAGCCCAGCAGTGCTGCTGTTTCTGTCTCTCGTACTGCGGGTGTGTCGTCATACCCGCCACGGATGCTACCACGAGTCGCCAGCCCTACTGTGTCACGTCATCACAAACCGCGGATACACTGGGGATCCGTCATGCTGGTTGTGCTCGTCGGCCTCTTGTCTTCTATAGTGACGGTGGCGGCATCGTCGATCACCACCCCACCGACGCCCACCGAGACCCTGTTATTAGACACGCGCGTCCCGGTCGTGGAGGATGGCCACTGGACTATGTTGTCCCAGGAGGAGCACGAGCTGCGGCGGCGAGCGGCCGACGCGTCTGCCCAGCTAACGACAACGGCGGTGGAGGTCGCCATGACGGCAAAGAAGGAGCACACCAAGAAGGCGGCGGCAACGACGGTCACGACAACCACCGCCCCCGCCCCCGCCAGCCCCCTGCCGAGCCCGTTCGACAGCAGCCTGGCCTCCAACTTTTCCAGCAACGGCGCCTGTCCGGCCTTTATCAATTCCTTCCTCACCAACCCGACCTTCAAGCAGTGCTACCCCTTCTCGGAACTGCTCCAGGTTAGCCACCCTCCAAGCTCGCGGAGTATTCCCCTCTTGCCTCGCTAACCCGATAGTCTATCCTACCTAGGGATCGAGGTCTTTCTTCGAAGCGGAGAAGTCGCTAGTCAGCATCACGCAAGTGCTAGACGCCTCATGCGCCGCCAACGTGACCTTCTGCACGGGCTTCCTGGACAGCCTGGCGGCCAACCTGACGGACCCGTCGAACTGCGGCGAGGACTACCAGCTGGGCAACTCGATCGTCGTGCAAGCGTACTTGGGCATGGTGGCCTACCAGTCGCTGTACACGACGACGTGCCTCAAGGACCCGGACACGTCTCTGTACTGCTTCGCCAACGCCGTCACCAACCTGACCACCCCCTCCAACGTCTACTTTTACTACCTCCCCCTCAATATCTCGTTGCCCGGCAGTTCCATACCCTCCTGCAGCTGGTGCCTTCAGCAGACCATGGCCATCTTCCAGTCCGCCGCGGCGAACCGCAAGTTGCCCATCGCCAGCACCTACAAGTCCGCCGCCCAGCAGGTCGACACCATCTGCGGGCCCGGCTTTGTCAACGACACTCTGCCGGCCGCAGTCATATCGAACGCCGCCGGGCTATCCGGCAGGGGTGGTGGGCTGCCAGCCTCGTGGCTATTCACGTCACTCGTGCTAACCGCGGCTGTGCATTTCCTATTGTAGGAGCGGAAAGGGAGGGGGGGGGCATTGGCCACTATGGCCTGGCCTGCCTTATCTGATTACGACCTGCCACGACCAAAACATGGGTTATCCCCGGAGTCCGGCGGCTCGGTTCTTGCTTTGGATTTGGGACATACTTTGCTTTATTACCTACCCTCTCTCCAGCCTCCACACAAGGCACACAGGCACATATCCGCCTAGAGTCTCGACGATTTGTTTATCTTCGGTTTCGTCTTCTCACGGCCCGATCCTCGCGCTGGCTAGTCGATCGCCTTCGAGAAACCGAGGAACGATAGCCTAGCCGGCACGATGCAGGGTCTTGCCCATTTGATAATGCTATATTCTTTTTCTTTTTCCTTTTTTACCCCTTCCTCGGGGATTGTCTTACGGAACGGACGGGGTCAGGAATCGGATATTTAGGGAAAGACAAAACAAGAACGCCGGATTTAACGGCGGTACTGGGCTGGGTTAGGTTGGGCTAGGCTGGGCTAGGCCGATCCCAGCGGCGGAGAAATTGTCGTCCTGGTCTCGGCTGGCCTGGTCTCGGCCGGGTTTCATTTGGTCATCACAAGTTGGCCTCCATACCGCACACTCACTAACTCACTCACTCACTCACTCACTCACTCACACATCGCCATGCGCACACTCTATGTGTGCATTCGGCAGCATCGTACCTACTTACCGGTACACATCTTGTACACGCGGCCTATCTACTATATCTACTATATCTATCGAAGGGGGTGGGAAGGCAGGCCGGTTAGGGGAAAGGGGGATACGAGTGATACCCGGTCTGTGCGGGATGAAGTCTGGGTGCTTGGCCTACACTGTGGTTAGAAAAAGACTCCCAAACTCGGAAGTGCTCCTATGGGTTACGGGATATAGTACTTATTGAAGGAGATAGGGAGGGAGATCCTCCTCGGTGCTGGGCGGAAAAGGCGGAAGGCATTGCACAGGACTGACCCCGGCGTCCATCTACAGGTGGATACGCCAGGAAATGAATTTACCTCGTCGGATTTGTTTATATTGTCTTGTGCATAGAAACCTACTAGACACATAATAGTACTGCTTGCTACGTCCTCGATTCTGACGTCTCCCCAAGTTGGAAGTATAGACGTGAATAATGACATGTTTTGTAATGGGTAGAGGGACGGAGAGGCTTCGAGCTACCTTCCTTCCCGACCCGAATCCAATCTATTAGGTACAGGTACTTCATATTATCTATCTCTCCCTCTCCCTCTCAAACCTATAACCACCCCTCATAATACGCGCACCACCCCCCCTTCGCTACCGCTTCCGCACAAAGAACCCGCCGGGCCTCTGGGCTTCGCGACGCCGCACGAGCAGCTGATCGCGAGCGTGGCGGGCGTCCTGGTGCACCCTCGGCGCCAGCCGCTCGTCCCGCTTCGTCCCGAGCACGCGGTACAGCGTCGACCCGACGCGCTCGTCCGGCGCCGGACGGCCCTTGCGCACGAGGAGGGCTTTGCGGGCGGCGGCGGCGGCGGCGGCGGCGTCGTCGTCGCCAAACACGATCTTCCTGTTCCGGCGCGTCTTTTTCTTCTGCCCGGCCTCTTTCTTCCTCGTCTTCTTCTCCTCCTCCACGTCCTCGTCCTCGTTTTCGGTGTCGGACTCGAGCAGCTCCGCGGGGAGGAGATCGGGGAGGTCGTTCTTGCTGATCCGCTGTCTCTTTCTCGCGGTAGCGGAGGCTGACGCCGGTTGAGACTTCCAATCCAAGGTGTTGGTGGCGGTGACGGCATCGCCTGTCCCGTTGCCCTCCTCCTCTTCGTCCTCCTCCTGCGCGTCTTCCTCTTCGACGCGCGTCCGCTTGCGCGTCTCGGCCTGCGCCTTGAAGAGGGCGTCACGCTCTTGGCGCTTGCGCTTCAGCGCGGCGGATTGTCTGGCGGTGCGGGGGTTGGCCAGTCAGCTATTCAGTACCCGAGAGAGTCGGAAGCTAGATGGGAAAGAGGAATGCATACCGCTCAGCCGCTTTCGTCGCACTCTGCATGGACCGGAACGTCTCGGCCGTCGCCTTGGTGGTGGATACAGCCTCGGGGGGCGCGTCGTCGTCGTCCTCCTCCGAGTCTGCCACCTCGTCCCTGCCTTCTCCCACCTCAGCCTTGGCCTCCACCGCGGCCGGAAGGGGGCGCAGCTTCTGCGCGGCGCTGTCGTTGCCGTTGCCAGTGCCGGCGCCGCCGAGGAAGGGGTGCGTAGACAACGGCGCCTCGAGCGGAGTGTAGAACTGCTCGGGCCCGTCGTCGGCGTCAGCGTCGGCGTCAGCAGCGTCGAAGCGGATGTGACTACCGGTGCCGCCGGCAGCCGGCGCTGGCGTCTTGATGCTACCTCCGGCTGCCGATCGAGCCCTCGCCGGCGTCCGACTGCTGCTGCTGCTACCCCCAGTGCTTAGCTCGGAGGGGCCCTGCTGGCGCGCAGGGATGGAGATCTCGATCTCCACCCTGCGGTGCTGGGACGGCGTGCCCTGGTCGTCCTTCACCCGCACGGCCAGCTTCCGGCGCGCGGAGCTCGGGATCTCGTCGTCGGCGTACTCCTCTTCCGGCTGCTCCTCCTCCTGCAATCCGTCCTCCTTCTCCTCCTCATTGCCTGCGCGCACGTCCGCGCCCTTACTGCCGCTGATGGCGTCTGACGGCGGCTTCTCAAACATGTCGACCTCAGAGTCGGACTGCTGCTGGTCCTGGCTCTGCGGCTGCGTCGCCGTTTTTCCCTCCTGGCTGGGTGGCATTTCTGCTTTTGAAACTTCCCGAGCTGTGCGCTGTTTCTTTATAAGGGAGGGGGGCTTTCTGAAGAAGTCAATAAATGAGAGTAGCAGGCTATTTTTGTAGTAGGGCAAATGAGGATTGAGCGTGTTCCTCTCACTCTCTCTCCGTCTTCAAGTGAGAGTGAAGCGCCGCGATCTCTCTGAACCTTTCATCAATTTTTTTATGGAGCCATGAGGGTCTGACATAAGTCGGTGGGGTCTATCAGCCTGTCGCCTTATCTTGCCACGGATTATGTACTGCCGGCCGCTGCCAGCTGGCGCGAACATTGAACCACTGAGTTCTGTCAGACTAGTGACGTCCAGTTATCCAACCGTTCAGAAGATGCTTAAACACACTCACTTTTACAACTACAACTACGGCTAGCTACAACTGCAGCTGGATTTAGCCCGTTCCGTGAATGAGCCGCCGGCGCTGACGACAATGTCCCGAGCTCGCGCCCTCCGGCCAGCCGCCAGGCTGGAGATGGACAAGCGCTGGCCATTCTTCTCCCCCGAGGGAGACCCCGCCAGCTTCTCATGCCCAGCGAGGCAGGCGTGCACAGGCTGGCGCGCGTTCGCCTCGGGCCCATCGCGAAAGCCGCTGCGATCCCCTACAGTGAGGAGGCTCGAGAAGACAGCAGCGGCGGCGGCAGCAGCACCAGCATCAGCAACACCAGCAGCAGCCTCTACCCCCAAATCCATCGCCGTCCGCGACGCCGACCTCCTCGACGTGTTCAACAGCGCCATCCCCCCTCTCGAGGTCGAGTTCTCGGCTGTGGAATGCCTCGACGCCGTCAAGGCCTTCCGTGCCGCTGGGGAGCGGAAAACGTGTGAGTCTCTTTCCCCTCCCTCTTCCCCTTCCCCTTACCCTTAAGGCACCCTGAAGGCACTGCATTTCTTACAAAAATACTCCCGGCCCCCGCCCCCCCTGTTCTATACCCACAGCGCACGACATCTCCCCGTACAAGCTGCATCTGCTCGGCGTGATGCTCCTCGTGCGCGGGGGCGCCCGGCCCGAGCACACCATCCTCGCCAGCCAGCTGCTGCACGCGGCCTCCACGGCCGGCTACACGCCGTCCACCATGACCATCCTCTCGTGCTACGGCGCCATGCGCACGCACAGTAGCTCGCCCGGCGCTGGGGGGAGAAGCGCCACCGCCGCCGTGACGGCGTCCCGCTTCTACAAGGACGCCGAGGCGCGCTTCGACCGGTACCTCCACGCGGGGGCGGCGGCGGACGGGAAGAGAGGATCCGGAAGCGGGACAAGGAGCGGCAAGGACGACCCGGACGCGCTGACCCTGCTCGGGAAGCGGGCCCTCGCAGCCGACGACGCGAAGGGCGCGCTGTACTGGTTCCGCGAGGCCGAGCGGGTGGGTAGCGCCGCCGCTCCAGCCCCAGATGCGGGCGTGGCACGCGCGAAGAGGTGGTCCTGGGAGCCGGGCTGCATGCTCGCCCTGGGCCGGCTGTATCTGAGCGCGGGCCAGCGCGACCAGGCGCACGCGGCCATGCGCACCGCGGCCCTCGAGCTCGACAACGCGGAGGCCTACGCCGCCCTGGCCGATGAGATCGCCAGCGACGTCCCCGATGCCCCCGAGCGCGAGGTGTATCTCACCAAGGCTGCCGTGTCGGGCGTCGCGCGCGCCGGCCAGCTGCTGGCCGATCTTGAAGGCGAGAGGGCGGCTAAGAGTGCCGGAAGCGGTGAGACTGCCGCGGCGCAGGAGCACTCGATGCTCGCGAGGGAGTGGCACGACATCGCTGAGGCCTTGTCAGCGCCGCCAAGTCAAAGCCATCCATCAGCCGGGCCTTGCTAAGGCCGGAGACCGACCTCCCCTATGGCGACCGTAGTCAAAAAGAACGTTTAAAAATGATAATATCTAAAATAATCAATCACCAGCCATCGATCATCTAGCAGCCACCGGGTCCTGACAGTCGTTAACAACGAAGAGGCTAAGCAAATCATGTCAGGACTTTAGGTACAATGGAGGGATTACCCGTGAATATTACTTGAAGGTCCAGTTTACTACCAGATAGCCACAGGTTCCTATACTAATATTCCTTGAGCACCTGTACCTAGGTACTAAATGAAGATACCCAAATACCCAGATTCTCGAGGGGAAAAAAAAATAAGAGCAAAACGCCGCGAGGTCATGATGGGCATCTGCAGCAGCTGACGTATATCTCAAAAAACAGGTGCGCTTTCTAAAAATAAGGAGAGTGAGAGAGAAGCCAAGACTGCCTATAGAAAGAGCTACTTAATAGCCGAGATAGCTACTCGGGGCCTGTAGGTAGATAGATGTAGGCAGATAAGGTATATGGAGGTTGTGGAGATCACCCAAGCCAAGCCCAGACCGCCCAAGGTCGTGATCCGTCATATCATTGGGGAAAAAGAGAGACAAACAGAGAAAAGAGACAGCAAGGAAAAGAGACAGAGAGGGAAACACGAAACAAGAAGATCAATACCTTCGCTGTGCTTGCCCGCCCCATTAGCCCTTGCGCAGTGTTCCCCGAGAATAATCATTTCCCTAACCCCAGTCAATGCGAGGCAGGCGGTACGCCCACATGCCCGGATTCTCGTCATGGCCCAATTGCCTGATCGTTGTTGTCCCGTACGTTCCTGTCGAATCCCATCTAGCCATGTGTCCGCCTGTGCCGGCCTGTCGGCTTGAGAGATGAAAAAAGAAAAGAAAAGACCGCATTGCCTTCTGAAGAGCTCCAGCCAGTGTAGAGGGATCATGTAGAAGGGCAAGACCCTGGAAGATCCCTTGCGGTATAAAGAGGTGGAGATAGGCTTGCTTTAAGAGACAAAAGCCCGAAGAAACAGGACGTGGGCTATCCCGGGAGGATGGAGAAGTATGGCATATTGGCCGTTCGTCGACCTCAACTAGAGAGAAAGGCGATCGGTTACGACCTGCGCTGGCGCTTGCGGCTCTTGGTGGCCGGGGCGCCGTCCTCGTCGTCGTCGTCGCTGTCGTCGCGACCGTGGGTGTTGCCGGCGCCGCCGCCCGACTTCTCGTTGCCCTTCTTGATGGAGATGAGGCAGCCCTGCTCCTTGAGGCGCTTCGTCAGCGGTGTGCTGGCCTGCATGCCCGGGAAGTCCTTGGCGTTGTAGACGGTGAAGACGTCGCTCATGGCCGAGGCGACAATGGGCGACGAGGCGCCGGAGCGCATGTGTCTGGGATCGAGCACGACGAGGGAAAACTTGAGACGGAACGAGCCCGGCGTGCGGCACGACAGGTCGGGGAAGCAGAAGAAGCAGCCCTCGTCGCCGTTCTCGTCCAGGCCAACGAAGGGCGAGGCCACGAGCGTGCCCATGAGACGCCTTTGTTGGCGGTAGTCCTCTGGCATGGCCGAGTTATCCTGCTCGCCCGTCTCGTTCCAGATGGAGCAGTGGACGACGGAGAAGGGGTGGCGGATGCGCACGCTGATCTCCTCGGGAGTCACGTCCGGGTCCTCAATGGTCAGCTGCACAATGGGCGGCGGGTCGATGACGCGTCTGTCCCTCTCGCCGAAGCCGCACGAGCGGGCGGCCACGGGCTGCTGTCGGACGTTGATTCTGTACCCGGAGGTCGTCGACTGGGCAGGACTGAGCATGGGCGCCTTGGAGTCGCTGATGGCCTCCGCCTCCTTAGGGGCTTCCTCGGTGAGGAGGTTCAGAATGGACATCTGCTTGGCCTCGGTGCGCGGGGAGGACGTATGCTGCCGGTACTGGGGCTGCGGCGGGGAGCGCTGATGGGTTTGGTGGTGCTGGTGGTGCTGGGGGCTCCGTAGGTGGTGGTGCTGGTGGTGGTTCTGCTGCTTCTGCTGCTGCTGCTGCTGCTGGTAGTGTTGCGGGGGAGGGCTCGCCGGGTGATGAGGGTGCTGGTACGGCGACAGCACCACCGGCCGGCCGTTGGCAGACGGGTAGCCCTGGGGTAGCTTGCCCATGCTGGGGAGGAGTGGGTGCGAGACCGGTGTTGCCGTGGAGAGCGTAGTCGCCGGGAAGGCAGCGCTGCCCTTCATCGGGTAGCGAGAGTAGTCTGCGTCGTCAGACCTGTCACTAGAGACGGAGGATTGCGTGGGCGAAAGCCGGCTGTCGACCTGGCGCCTGGGCGGCGCCTGCTGCTGCTGCTGCTGCTGCTGCAGAAGGCTGGCGAGGGCGTGGGTATCGCTGCCGTTAGGCACAGGAAGCTGGGGGGGCGTCTGCCCAACGGGCGAGGGCGTGGCGTATTCGCCGCCGTAGTACGACGGCCTACCGCTGTAGGGCGGCGGCGGAACATCGCGAGCAGTTGGGGTGCCGGCGCTGTGGCTGCTCTGACTGCTTGCGGCGGCCGTGAACAGGCTGGCCGTTCCAGGAAGCTGCACTCGCCCCCGGCTGGGCTCAGCTGGGTAGTAGCCGCCCTGCCTGGAGCCGTAAGATTCTTGTATCCATCCGTGTGATCTCGCCATAGTGTCGCCCATGGAAAAGCCAAAAGCGTGTGGTGTTGCAAGTTCGACAGCTGTAGACATGGGAAAGGGAGATGGGGAGAGGCCGAGGAGGGAGGACGAGATGGGTTTATAAGTCGGAGAGGCGCCCCGGTGTCGAGGGGTTTGTTGGTCCTGCGGCGGGGCTTGTGTTTCCTACTCGAGATGTCCTGAAGCAGGCGAGTTTCCAAGCACTCGCCTCGTCTGTCTGAACGAAACTTATTGGGTGGCCGGCACAGCCAGCTCGGCTAGCCCGGTCAGTCCGGCCGGGAAGGAGACGAAGACGAAAAAGGGTAAACGAGGACCGGGGCGAGCGAGAGCGGGAAAAGAGGAGCACCCTGTTGTTGCACACAACTACGAAGGAGCTGCCACGAGCTGGTACTTCCGTCGCGAGCTGTTGGGCGTACGATACGTACAGTCTGTACTGCACGTACTACACGCACTGCACGTTCTGCACGTATTTTTTGTGCCTCTCCCTGGGACCGGGGCCACGGGGCGTGCGCGGGACGACGTTGACGGTCGTCGGACGGCGCGAGACCGAGATGTGCACGTTGTGCACGCGAGAAGGTGGCGCCCCCCCTGCTGTTATTCTGGCGAGATCGATGCCTCTGACCCCGGCATGACGAGTCAAGAAGGAAGCGTTTTGCGCGATCAGCGGCGAGTCTCCAGTCGCGCTAGCGGTTTTCGAGGGGGCGGGGAGGGGGTGTAGGAGAAGGTAGGAGAAAAGGGGGGGGGTCCCCGACAAAAAGCGACGGCCTGTCGAAGAAGCAAACGTGCAGACGGCGCTGGTAGCGTGGTAGCGTACTCCGTCCAGAGTGTGGTAGCTGCCGGCGGTGGAGGCGGTGGAGGCGGGGCGACACAGACCGGGTTTTCAGCGAGGCCTTCTCGTTGGTGAAGGTGACACAAGGGCAGCGCCTCGCGTGCTTAGCAGGCCAATACGGTGGCCGTGATAGCGGTGGTGGCAGCACGTAGTGGTGGTGGTGGGGACGGCGTTGTGTCTCCCAGTGGGTGCTCTTCCCGCTCGGTCTGTCTGTCTCGCCGCCTGTCTTGCTGTCGAGCGGGTTCGGTTCGAGCTCTTCCCCAGCTCCTCTTCTCCTGCTCCTGTGTCTCTGGCCTGCTCGGTCAGGCGTCGCTGCCGGCTCAGCTTCCTGCAGCTGGGCGGTAGTTGTTTGCCAGGCGTCGGGTGCAGCGCCGGTAGGGGTGACTGCAGGATCTCGCTCAGTCGTTGGAGACGCCCGCAGCGTGGGACGGGGACTCGGGGCAGCTGAGCTGTGGCCTGGCCAGTCCGAGGGCGAGGATGTGGAGGGGGCCTGGCGAGGGGGGACCCAGTCGAAGGCGCCAATAATATGCAGCACGACCAGAAGAGGGCAGTGGATGGCCGGTCCGGGCAACGAGTTTGCTTTTCTGTCTGCGCCGGAGTGGAGACTGCAGGCAGCGGGCAGGGAGGGAGGAGGAGGAAGCCGACGGGCAGGACGGGCAGGACGGGCAGGACGGACAGGACGGACAGAGTAACAAATAACGAGCGGACTTGTCGTCAGTCAGTTGCGGGTTGCGGTGTGCCTCGATTGGGGACTGGGATGACGGGCGTGGTGGAGGTGACGGAGGTGACGGAGGTGATGGTCTCGCAGCCTCTTTATGTCCCCCCCTCTCTCTTTCCTAGCAGGTATTGTGCAGATCGGCGTGGTAGTGGCCAAGAAGGGGGGCCCGAGAGGAGGAGGCTACGGCATGCACGCCAGGGCTATTTTGCTACTATGATCTGATATGCCATGTAGGGCCCATCGGTCCGTCCAGCACCCACCACACCATGCGCGCACCCAACACACTCCCTCCCTCACGGCTATGTACGAGCCTGTCATGGGCCACGGCCAGCCAGGACTGGGTACATACCGGACCGGGGGGGGTGGATGCAGATTGCGGTTGGGGCTAATGGCAGAAGGCAGTCCTCGTCCTGGCACTGGAAACGCGCAATACCGGGAGCAGGAGCTCTCGCCAGGCGCCTGAGCGGGAAGGGAGGGGAGATGGAGTGATGGCCCGGAGAGGCACGGGCAGCAGGCTCCGGGTAGTGCAGTGTGGGTGTGCTCCGTACCTTAGGTTGGGCTGGTAAGGTCGAACTAGCAGGTACTTCCGTACTCCGTTCTTCCTTCTGGCAGGGATGTGTGGGCTGGATAAAACAGGGGCATTGCGCGGGCTGGGGTAATAAAGCCCTGCGGCCTTGTCCTGCTTGTACCGGGCCTTGTACTGGGGCCGTACATCAGACCCGTCGACACAGTACGGACTGCGACTCCCAATCCGTGCGTGTTGCTGTCCCCGCAGGGGCCCGGGTGGCTCGATGGAGCAGCAATAGTGCAGTCCGTACTTCATACCGGAACCAGAAGCAGCGGGAGCAGGTAGGAGCAGCAGGGAGGGAACGGGAGACGGGGAAGAAGAAGAGGAGAGGAGGGGCAGCAGCAGACGGAGCGAGACGGAGCGAGACGGAGCGAGACGGCGCGAGACGGCGCGAGACGGCGCGAGACGGAGCACGACGGAGCAGGCGAGACATAGGCGAGGCAAGCAAAGCAGCGAAGTAGCGAAGCAAATGTAACAGACGGAAAACGCAGCACATGCAGGGGATACGTCACAAAATCCCAGGATGAAAGAGGAGAGGGCGCACTCGACTGTCCCGGACCGGCGCTGGTGCTGCGGACAGGCCGACTAGTGCCCTACCCCGGCCGGTTGGCGCATGCGTTGATGACAAGGAGCGAATCGAGATGCCCACAAGAGCTGCACGACGCGGAGCAACGCCCGTTGTCCGTGGGCCAATGAAGTCCGTCCCACGAGAGGGAAAAAAACAGAGATTAGACAAGAGGGAGAAGGGGCGCCAGGGGGGGGGCCAGGGCGGCCCAGGGGGGCTTGCTTTGCCTGCTTGCCTGCTTGCCTGCTTGCCCGCTAGTCTGCTTGCCTGCTTGTCTGCCCTGCCGGTGTGCCTGTGTGGTCGAGAGAGAAAGAAAGATATCCGATCGGCCGCCGGACGGGCGCCCAAGCAGCAGATCGATCGACCCAGAAAATGACGGAAGCCAGAGGACGGGCTCGATGGTGTGCGTCCGTTTTGACAGATGGTCTGCACGAAGAGGCCAGGCAGGAAAGACGCAGACAAGCACGGCCGAGGAAACGTCGAATGGCGGGACTGAGTCGGCTTCAGTCCCAGCAGTTCCCAGCGGTTCCAGCAGCGCTAGGAGCTTCTCCCACGGGGGGGGCGCAAGAACGGGCTGGCGGGCTGGCGGGTTGGTGAGCAAGCAGCGGGTCCAACAACTCGGTTTTGCTCTCCATCCCCACTCTTTTCTTTTGCTAGCGCAGACGGGGAAGACTCGCCTTTGCGCCCTGTGGCCCCGTCTGCTAGTCCGGTTTGCTAGTCCCACACTCGGGCCCCTCTCTCAGCACCACCCACACCCCTTCAGCGGCAGAACCCCCCAGCGGCAGAACCCCCCAGCGGCAGAACCCCCCAGCAGCAGCCCCCCAGCGGCTTGCCGCTAGCGTGCCCTGCTCACAGGTAGGTACCCTCTGTGCCTTCGAAGCGCTACGGTCGTACCTGGGCAGCTGGGCTCCTAGGCTCCTGCTAGGGGCTTCTACTGGGCACCTTCCTCGCGAAAGCATCGCGACCAGCAACCCGCGGAAGGGCACCCCACAGCCCATGGCGCCGCACCACCCAGCTGCCCGCCCACTGGCATCACCTGCCGTCCCTCCACCACCACCTCCGACTCGACCACCTTACTGCAGCCTCGAACCGTCGGAGCCCGTGAGGAGAGAGTTGGTAGAGCCAGGCCGGCGGATTCGGGCGCGGAAGACACTGGCCAGCAGCCATCAGCAGTCACCAGGAGTCATCGGCAGCCCTCGGCAGCCGTCGCGAATCACTCTAGTCGTTTCCCTATCTGCCCACTCCGCAAGACGCCTCCGACTCATTCCAAGTCGCCTCGCAACTAGGCCGAATGAACCGCCGGCACTGCCTCCGTACGGAGGGGCCCCAGGGAACTCCCCCCGCCTCCTTCTCCAGGCGCCGGGTCTAGGCCGTCCAGGCCGTCCACGAGCGTCTTCATCGATGATGCCCGCTGCTGCTGGCCCGTGCGCCATCCTCCTCAGGCCCCATCCCCTCCAGTCAGCCGTCTCTCCGCCCACCCCTCCTCCTTTCGATCGTCCACCTCGAGTCTCTCTCGTCACCAACCAACCGCCTCCCCAAATGGCCGTGCCGCACTTCGTCCCTTGGCCTTCCTACCCGCCCCAGGGAACGGCCGGCTGCTCCCCGTATCCCGGGCTTCTGAAGGCCTTCCTTCGCCTTCCGTCCCTGCTGCCTCAGAACGAGCCCCTGGCGAATCGCCCGAATCGTCCGAATCGCCCTTTTTCAATTAGCAGAGATTACCTGCCGCACTTCAACCGGTTTCCATCTGCCGGCTTTACTCTCTTGATGAAGCCCGCCAAGAGGATGCGCGTTTCTGGCGAGCGCATCAATCAGCCCCGGAAAATCCTCGAAGGACTGCCCAGCTAGGCAAGAGCCCGGAAGCTGTATTCTGTCTTCTTTTTTTTTTTTTTTTTCCCTTGTGCGTGTCTGGCTGGTCGGGTGGGCTTCCATGTCTTGGGTGGTGTATGGCGTACAGACTATCTGCCATCGCTTTCCCTCGCCCTCCCCCGCCCTCCCTTCGCTTCACCGTATTAGACCGCCGCCACGGGTGCAGACCGCCGGCGTCGCTGTGCTGCTGCTGATTCCTGCTGCTGCCTCACGCTACACTACTGCCGCCCCCGGTTCACTGACTTCCTCTTGCTGCGAGATACGGCTAACTGCTGCACGCTAAGGCTGCTGGTTGCAGTCTGTCACCAGGGTTCCCATCGTCCGCCTCCCCGAGCCCTGTCTCATTGAGCACCGAGTACGTATCTGTACCCCCTCACCCCCTCTGCCCGGGCTCTCGTTCCGTACGCCATGGCGGAAGACCACCGAAGTGGGGTCGGATGGCGTTGGCGATGCGCCATGATGTTCAAGCTCCCTTTGCTCTCCACCTTAGTAATGAATGTGTCGCCCTCTCCAGCCGCGTCTTTTATTTCTGGTCGCCTTCTTTTGCGAATTTTTCACCCTCGTACCCTCGCCTCTGCCCGCTGCCGTCCAATCGCAATTTAACACGCAACTCCCCTGGATGGCTAGGGCGAGGCAACCCCTCCACCGTGTCATATCAGTTGACTCTTGGGCTGCCAGCCTCACATTGCACCTGCACATGCGAGTTATTTTGTCCCCAGCCCGACTGCCTCTGCTGGCTTGGCCAGCGTTTCCTGCCTTCGACGCCTATCCTACCAAGAGAAGAGGGCCGAGAGCCCGCAGCGGCTGCCCGACGGCGTCCGGCGGACAGGAAACCCACAAAAGGACAGGAAAGGATTCCAGAAAGGGTAAACCCGAGCCATCGCAGGGGTGACGATGGCCCGGCGAGGGCCCCCTCGGCGATGTCGACGTTCTCGCGATCTCCATTCGACTGCAGCTAAGCTCGACGTCCTACCACCTTCCTCCCGTACTTATCTACGGAGCAGGCGAATGATCGTGCCTCTCGTCCTTAGCGCTATGACTAAGCCAGGCGGTTAAGTCGTACCGCAGTAGTGGGTGGGCGCTCGACCTGTCGCTACCTTGGCTTTGAGTCCGTGGTTCCCTCGCCGCCGCTTATGTGTCTCCTGCTCCTCCGGGCACACGGGCCCTCGTCGGGTATGGATACAGATAGGTGAAATCCCTCCGGACGTGGCTACCCAGACGTACCCAGGCGTGCCCAGAGAACTCTCACCGCAGCGCCCAACCACTTCGTGCGTGCTCCGTACTGCTGCAACCATCGGAGCAGGCGGCCTCGATGGAGCCTGGGACCCTTGCTTGTGTTGCCGACGGGATGCTACTACTCTCCGTTGCAACCCATCGGGGCCCATTGGGGCAGAGCGATGTCCTCCACTAGGCGCGAATGCCGATCGACAGCATCATCATGAGGCCCCATCCATCATGACAACGACAGCCGTCACGGCTCGCCTGACTCGGTTCGATGCGGAGTACTGAAATCAACAAATCCTTCTCCTCCTGTGTAGCCTCAGCGTCGAATCAAACGGCCAGTCCCCGTTCGAGAACCAGCCCCAGCACCAGCCATGGCCCCCAGCGCCAGCCATTGACCCGTGGCACCAGGGTCCTGGTTGAACACGGCACAAGGCTCCTGTGCGGGAGAGGTTGGACGAAATGCAACCCTGATTCCGGGTTTCCATCCACGGCCGTGGGGAACTCGAGAACTGCGACGCTCAAGCCAACTTAGTGTCTGAGCTCACGCCGGAATTGCGCTGTCCACTCCTTCGTTCCCCCCCCCTCCCCAAAACGGCCATCGCTCGGGGGCTTCTCCCGTGCGGTCTTCCTTCCAGGCAGACAGCGCAGTCTACGGAGTAAAATGCGTTCGTCCTTTGGATCTTCATCCGCCACGATTCGAAGGGCCTCCCTTACCCGCCCCGGTTCAGACGTAGACGACGTTAAACGGGCAGACAATTACTACCTATCGATCGCTCCTAGTCTGAGCCGGCGGGAATGAGGGGCAGCGAAAAAGACGGCCGCCAACCCGCTCGAGAAAGAGACGCAGAGTCCCACGCGGCATCGCAGCAAGAGGAATCCTACACAAGGTAGTACCCGCCCACGGATCATGTCTGTGCTCAGACCCTAACGACCAAAGGACGGCCAGACCGCCAGTTAGTGAACAAATACGCTTGTCACTTGCCGCCGCCGAAACAAGCAGCGCACAACCCGGGTCAAAGGGTCTACTGTCGGGCTCTCTGCCACCTGCCTAACCACGTTCAGTCGGTGTGTGACCATTGTGGTGTGGAAGTCTCAGACCTTGCTACATACTTCGTTCTCCACTCCTCCACTCAGCCTTTCCAAGCCGCCTGCTGCTCAGTTGACTCTCCTGCGTAGCTGTTGACCAATCACGGCCAAAACAGCGTGCGAAAGGGAGGGACGGAGAGCCAAACGAGCGCCGCACCCCGCCTGGACAACCTTTCCGCTGCCACGATCCCTCCCACGGTCCCGAGAAAGGCGCTGAAGCTCCGCATTGGGGGCAGGCGAGGAGGTGTCGAGCCCGCGCGATATTAACTGTCCGCCAGTGAACCGGCCATTGCTCCTCCCCTCACAGCACAAGCCATCATATCGTACGGACCAAGAGTCAACCTTGTGCAGCAGGGCCGGCATTGGGCGGCCAGGTACCCGTATTGGGGAAAGGGCTGCCCAATCTAGGAGCAGCACCGGAGAGCCAGTCACAGCCTCGACAGAAAAAGACCAAAGACACCCGGCACGGCACAGCACCGGCCTACCCAGTTTCTCGTGTGCCTATTCTAATCATTCCATAGTGCCGACTTTTTGGAGTCTTCATTTGGCCACGGCGATCACCACAGGACGGCGTAAATGAATATCCCGAGCAAACGACGCGCTATGGGCCGAAAATAATCCGGGACTCTGTCGTGCTTTGCTCCCCACTTACATACTCGATACGACCGTGGCCGAGACGAGCGCGAGCAGCCAGAAGCTAGGCCCGGCGAGAGAGGAAGAGAGAGAGGGCGCCAGAAGCGACGATGAGACGGACCGCTATGAAGACGACGGCGCTTGTAGCGCAACTACTTGCCCCCTTAACGAAGCAGTCCCATGGTGGATATCCATGTCGGCCTATCCTCTTCTGCTCGACGGCTGGCAGCCCAGACCATCCATCGCCGTGCATAGCCGTCCAACCAAACGTCGAGCTGGCTCCCCATCCGTCTTCCCTCTTCATGCCGGGTTCTGTACAAGGTATCTCGTAGAGAGGGGCAGAAGCAATCTCCTCTGGCGACATACATGTAGATTTGCACAAGTTTGAGTATCTCAGGCCGCCGGAAACTACCACCGCCACTGGCGACCGGTGGGCCGCCACCACCAGCTTGTTCTTGACCGTCCAGTCTGGAGGGCACCTGACCCTAGCCCCCAGCGTGATTCGCAGCGTGGGATCATCCGCCCAGTCTCGGCTCCCACAGCGGAGAGGGAGGGAGCTGAGGCGGCCTTCCAGAGAGTTTCGCCGAAAGGCTCTCGCCTCGACGAACCACATCGCGCAGCCTGCCTGTACTCCCCACACGGCATTAGAGGGGTAGAAGAGGAGGGGGGGTGTGCGGAAGCCGGATCCGGTTAAAGAGTGTGACGACGTTGCAGAAGCCTCGCCGAGATACAAATCAAAGCGAAAAAGAAAAGAAGGATTAAAAAAGGAATAAAAAGGAATAAAATCGACTCCTCACCGTCGCTTGTGTCAACCGAAGTCAATGGTCATCTCGATTGCGTCTCTGGTGGCCACTGTGGCGCTTCTAGACCTCGCACTTGGGCCGGCAATGTCACCAACGCTAGTCTAGCATAGGTTAGGCACCGAACTTCCCCGACGGTGGTTGGCAAGTTGGTATGAGGTCGACGAGAGAAAAACAGGCCCGGCAGCGAGCGCCATCCTTCATTGTCGCCCCCCGCGGGCCCCCGATCCCCAAGGTCGGGCGAGAAAGATAACCTCTCACAAAGCGCGATTCCTAGTCGGAGAGAGTTTCATGACAACAGTGGGGTGAACTGCTCGCTATTGCTCTTGGCACCGGACAAACGCACCACCTCCGTCCTCCGCCCCCCCTTCGAATGAAACCGCGGATGCAGTCGACAGCGAGGAGCAGCGAGCAGGGAGCAGGGGCGCGCCGGACAGGGAACAGTAATTCCGCCTCTTGTCGAGAGACGGACAGGCCTTGCGTCGATCATCCCTGCCTTGAGAGAGGTTGTTCCGCCCGGACGTGGATTGACATAAGGAACCAGCCTACTTCGTATGAACCAGTCTACCACGTTGCCGCCGACGTAGGCTGCAGCGAATCATCCCAAGTTGGCCGGGCTGGGCTTGCTTGCTCGGACGCGATCCTCGTCGGACGGCCTGTTTGTCCGTATGTTTCAAGAAAAGGGGAGGTCTGCCCCACTCTAAGGCTTTATCCTCTCCCTCCTCTTTCCCCTCCCTCCGCAGACGACACCACCCTGGCGAGAGGGAGGAAGGGGAGATAGAAGGGGGGAGGCGAAGAGAAATTGCCCCCAAGGCACTCTGGTCGCTAGCGTGGCAGCCGCTATTGCAAGAGCCGAAAGACGCAGAAAGAAGGGCTGGCTGAGACTCCCGAACAGCCTCGGCCAAAGCGACGGGGTGCGGACCACAACATGAAACTGCGGCTAATGTCAACCCCAAACCTCAGGTCTTCCATTCCACGCCACCGCACGCAACACCCAACAATTCTTCATGTCTGTCTGCATCGACGGCTAATTTATATGAAGGACCTTCTCGAAGTCTTCCTGCGCGAGACCCACGGGAGCACGCACTAGCCACTAACCCATCGAGTCGATCGGTTCAATCGTCCCGTCTGAACCCTTCGGAGGGCTCCCAAAGATATGGCCAATATGTGCTCATGTCTCTGTTCAAGCAGACCAGCAGAGTACTTAGGCAGAGCAGGCAGACGGGTAGGCAAACAGTCAGGCAGGCAGGCAGGCAGAAATGCACCCTCCTCTCCCCTCCTCTCCCTCCCTCTCCACCAGCCGGGGCGGAAGCGCATCAAGCGAGCGAGCTTCCCTTTCTTGCCGCCTGACGGGACGCCAAAGCTAGAGAAAGGGCCTGGCCGGACGGGAAGGGGTTGCGTAGGAGGCGTCTGACGTTATGTTTTTCGTCCCATGTAGTACCCGTCCAGTCCGGCGATCTCGGAAGCCTACAGAGGTAGGTCTCATGTAGGTCCAGTACCTACATGTACTTACTTGAGGTAGGCATTGGCTTCTCTGGAAATCATTCCTTGACCCCTCCACCGGGCTATCTGCTAACTTATACGTCTCGTCTCAAGGCTGTCATGCTAAATCCGGATGAAAAATGCCCGTTCGCTAGAAGACGAGGCGGCTTCGGCTTCGGCTTCGACTTCGACTTCGATTTCCGGACCAAAAGGGCGAAACCAAGAAGTTGGATGGGATGGAATGGAGATTCCGGCTCTTTGTTTCTCCCTCCTCCACTCTCTCTTTGCAAGGGGAAGAAGAAGCGTAGGAGGATGACCTAGTGAGTGGGCATGACTATTTCGTCCCCCAAGGCACCGTGCCGAGCGCAGAGGGCAGTTTGTGCCCTGTCCCTCTTCTTCCTTTCCCTTTCAATTTCCTTTTCCCGCCGCCGTCGACCAGATCCGGGTTAATGTCGTCCTCGCTTCGGCTGCCGTGCTGCTGGCCTTATTAGACTGCAATTGCAGGGTCTTGGCCTGCGGAAAGGGCATACGAGCTCATCTCGGCTTCATATCTGGCTATTTGGGCGGGCGATATTCAGTCGGGAAGAGGCCCTCCCCCTCCCCCTAGCCGGCCGGCCGGTCTGGGGTTCGTCAATCTGAAGGCGGCCCTCCCTAATATCGGCGGCCATCCAGTTTCCTGGAAAGAAGGCAGACGTCGTTAATTTCGACTGGGAGCTTCCGCATATAGAGAGCCAGGCAGATAAGTAAGCAGGCCGTTTTGTGTGTATGTGTGTATGTACGTATGTATGTATGCGCACCCTCAACGCCCTGCCGCCTGGCGCCTGGCAGGGGCTAACCTTTTTTCACTTTTCCGCTCAGTATGCACATAATAGGTACACGCACACACACACGCCCAGGCACGCACTCACACTCACACACTCCAACCCGGAACCGACGTGGTTGCAGGATGAAGAAATCCCAGCCGCCTGGAAAAATTGAAGAGGCGTTGCCAGCTTCCGGTCTCGAGGGGGCCGCGCATCTGCAACGTTACGTGGTGCAGCTCGGGGGCGTCATCTCCATCCCTCCTCTTCCGCCTCTTCCTCCTCTCCCTACTCCTCCTCTTTATCCTCCTCGGCATCGACCTGGGACGAACGGGTCCAGTCCCCGGTCCCGAGGGGTAGCGACGGTTCGACGGCGAGAGAGTAGAGTAAAGTCAGGAAGAGAGACAACCGTTCACACACACTCACTCTCAGTTCTCTTTTTTCCGTCCTCATATCCACTGCCGTTCCAGCTCTTGCGATGCCTCCCCTCCCTTTCTTCCCTTCCCTTTCCCCCATCCCCTCGTCCCGGGAGAGAGAATGGATTTTTCAAACAGGCCTGCCATTTTTCACGATTGGAGGAATTCGAACTCCCGTCCAGCTGAACCGCACCGGGCCCGTTTTTTTTTTCGCTTCCACCTCATATCCTCAAGGTGGGTATGTACGTCCCTGGAGAAGGCGTGTGCATCCCGAGATTGGATCGGCGTTCAGGTTCTCAAGCCGCGCGCGTCCTGACGAGACCGTATCCTTCTTTTTCTCTTAGTACGTGCTTACTCGACTAAATGCCTCTACTTAGGCATTGTTTATAGTCGCTCTACACTAGCTAGCTTCTTTATGCGGCTCTCTTGTTTCCCTCTCGCTTTCTCACCCCTACTTCCATCCCATCCCAAAGCAGTACCGTCGACTATCCAAGGTACAGACTTGTCTCTCTTTACGTACTTTCTCTAAGGAATTTTGCCTTTCCAAGCTCCCTACTTCATATGCCCAGACTGCACGCAAGAGTTTCGCCGGCCAGCCCGCCCGCATCAAGAGGAGGGGATCAGCGCGCCGCTTGTCAATATATATAGGTATATAAGTGGATGCATATACGTCCTCCCTCTCTCTCTCGCTTAGCCGAACTTTGATGAGGCCTGCAGGTTGTTATATTGCCCAACTCCTGGTTAGCATGATGCCGCAAACACAGAGGCGGCCGGGAAAAAATCGAAAGGGGAAAAAAAAAAGAAGCGGCCAGCCCACCCGGCACGACGGTGAGACGGAAGACGAGAGGGATAGGCGTGTTTGACGTGTGGCGATGTGGCGACAGCATCATCGGCAGGGGTTAGGACAAGGACGGATGAACTGAGCCTAGTTTGAGCAAACTGGACCAACAGAACCAACTAAGCCAACTGGTCAAACTGACACGATGCGGGCTGACAGTATCAGTGCTGTCTCATGAAGGCGGCGACGGGAAAAGAGGACGGGGGTAAATACCTACCCTCCTTACTGCTTACTCGGTGGCGGATAGCCGGGCTCCCTGGATGGGGGCTGTCGTGTGCAGTTCACGTTCCCCGGGACGTGGATGGTCGCGCGGAAGATTCGGCATTTCTGCCTCTTGCAGGCGCATTGCTCCGTCAGCGAGCTTTTTACCCTCTCTGGATTTCTTTCTTTTTTCGTCCCGGCCGTCGGCTAGGCCCTGTTCTGGGTTCTAGGGACGGAAGGTGACCGGAAAACCAGGCAACCCGAGAACAGCACAGAATATGCTATGCTGTTTTCTCCCGTCGGTGCCACCAGTTATCTGATCGCCCTCTTTTCTCTCTTTCAGACGAAGCCATGTCCCCTTGGTCATATGCTGGGGTACTAGTACTTATCTCTGTACCCAGGGTAGGGTTAGGAGATGCCTACTCGATCCACTCACTACTGGGCAGGCAGATGGTTCTCTTCTGTCCCTCGCATAGGGACGTCGCTCCGCCCGGGTCCGGCTACTGCCTTCTCTGAGGGCATAAGAGGGGGAGATAGAATCTCTTCATTCCCCTCGTTCGCTTTACTCCCTCCCCTTATGAGGCCCACCCAAGTCACGGCCAGCGAGCTGTCTCACGACCCGGGACGATAAGGGGCGTACGGCTCCGTTTCCTGTCTCAGCTCCCTCCTTCTCAAAAAAAAAAGAGGGATGGAAGGGAGGGAAACGAGAGGGGAGTAGCGACAGCGGTAGAGGGGGATAGAGATGCCCCATCAGACTAAAACGTTTTCGCCACGTCTCCTCACACACGAACTGAACAGAGGCTGAATACAAAAGAAGCCAGAGGAAGTGAGGGAGGGGGGCTTAAGGAAATCGCTGCTATCATAACACGCCACGGTCCCCCATTCATACGCCGCCGCCACCGGGCTAACGCTATTATACCATATTTTCGTGTCTCTTTCCGAAGGGTCAAATGTCACTTTCGAGTTCACTGCACAGTGCATGAACTGGCCGGCGTTTCCTTTCGTTTGTTGTACGTGCGTCTGGCCATGGCCCCGAGCCAACACTAGGAAGGACGTACCCAGCCCAGAGCCGAGACCAGAAGAGAGAAGAGCAAAACAGGACCAAGGACGGACGGACGGACAGATACCTCTACGTTTGCGATACGACACGACACGTACGTGAACTAGCTACATGTACCTTGTCTATCTGTCGTGTCGTATCTGACGGCGTCAGGCGACCGTCTGTCTTGATACACTCCCCCCTCTTTTTATGTATCCCTCTCGTTTTTTTACGTCTCTCTCTTCAGGTTTCTCCTTTCATTCATGCCATATTCCATACCCCGCAGTCTTCCTATACCTTGCTTGCTTGGACTTGTATCGTCGGACACGGGGTGGAGCGAGTTTTCGCACCTCGCCAACCCGTCGGATTTGGGATGATTAGTGTCTTCGACGAGGAAAGAAGGAAGAAGCACGTCATCAATAACCATCCTCTCAGCTTCTCCTTCCTCCCCCCTCTCTTATTAGGTGGCGTGGCGTGGCGTGGCATTTTAGGGATCAGCCACCTGACATGCTCGGACCCGGCATCTAGGACTCCGGGGGAGAGGGACAGAGAGAGATGGAGCTACACGGCTCTATCGCCTGATAAATATCGAGCTATGGAGGCAGTAGAGACGGCAACAGCTCGACCGGTCAGTCAGCCGGTCGGTCGACCCATGCCACTTCTTGCAGAAGGGAGAAGGGCTCGAGACAAGGCGACGTGTCCGTGTTTCTTCCACACCTACCCCCCTCCATAGATATATCACCAGACACGAAATCAGACTGGAAGGGAGAGGAGTGGTTCGAAAAAAATAGCATTATCGTATAATAAGCGGCGAGGAAGGGCGAGAGGCGAGAGGCAAAAAGCGAGTGTTTGGAACGTTCATGCGCATCGACGAAGATGGCATTTACCTCTCTTTCCCCACCACTACTTATCTCTGTCTTCGTCTTTTGCCCCCTTCCTTCCATATACCTACCTACCTAAAGCAGGTAGCCACCGCCTCCCCCTCTTCTCTTAAAACCTTCCGAGTCCTCAACCAAGAATCGTCGAGTCCTGGGATAGGTATTGGATGGGGAAGAAAAGGGGGTGTGAAGGGAGAGACGAGAAGAGAAGAAGCGCGAGCTACGCTCTATCTCTCTATAGGTAACTTAATTACTCCTATCTTCCTTTTGTCTCCTTATTCCCAGGTATTTTCTACACCTACCCCTTCAGTCGGTACCCGGGGGTGGAAAGTCCGTCGCCCATCATCGTTCATTCATGCTCTCTGGAGATGGCTGCTCCGCCGGGTGGTATGATATGGTGAAGAACGAGTATGGAGACTACAGGCAGTCTGGTTTCCGTCAACGGAGGATCTTGAAGACGCCCGGTCGGTCCTGTCGCGATTCTTTTTGTTTGCCGCGGAGTCCGAGATGGGTCGGAGCATTTCCAGCGACTGCTTCTTTACGTTCCTGTCTTCACCTGGCTATTCGTTCCTTTCTCTCTACTCTCCGTCGTTCCTCGCCGCCCAAATACCCCCGGGGATGATGGACTATACTATTTTCATCCGCCCCCCCTAATTCTCCCTGGGTAAGCGACAGAACGCGGGAGTGCGTATATAGACGTAGGAATGAAGCGATTCTCACAGGATTCCTAAATCTATACGTAGGGTCCTTGGTAGCCAGAGATCGTTGAGCTCAGCGCACAGCTTCCCACGATCGTGACTTGTTATTAGTGTGTAAGGTAGCTACCACCAGATACTGAACTAAAATAGCATTGGTGCATTTCTACCTATCAAGGCACTTAGTTATGCCCACATGAGTAGTACCTACCTGTACCTAACCTCCTTGCCTATCCGGGAACGAAAGTATGAAAATAAAAGGAACAAAAAAAGAACACCACTTTGTGCTCCGGCATAGGCTGGTTGGAGGTAGGTCACGATTCAATCTCGAGGTTGTCCCAACCACCATCTATTTTAGTACCTAGGTAGGTAGCTGCGAATATTTTTACGCTACTGTACAGACCTTTTTATGCGGAAGGGGAGATGGAAGAGAGGGATAGAAAGATAAGGTGAGGACGACAAGGTGGAGGGCAAAAGGCGCCCCTCTTGTGAGTTGCTTTGCGTTGGCCGTTTCTACTTCCTTCCTCCTTCCTTGCCTGTTTTTCCCATCCCAAGGTAGACAACGTCTTCAAGATATCACGTAATACGATAGAACATAGTTCGACAAATGGTAAATAATAGTTGGCGGGTATTCAGGCAGGGAGGACCATGTGGGCGAGCAGTAGATAATAGACGGTAGTTAGCTCAGTCAGGGCACAAGGGACAACACCAATGTCGTGCTTAATCATACAAGGGAAGGGCATATCCAAGTACCCTTCCCCTTCCAGTAGGTAGTAGAGCATATACTGTATTCTCTGTCCCCCTTCTCGAGGCCACTCTCCTATGGGAATCCGTTGCCTGCTTCCTATCCGGCGCTCTCCCTCCCTTTTGCCCCCCTTTTCTTCCCGCCCTATAGCCTCGCGGGCCAAAGGCCAAATAGAAAATACGGAATAACGTGGACGTATATATCATCAAAAGAAAAAAGAATAGCGTGCAGGACAGGGCCAGAGTATAATAAAAAAGTATCGCGACAGATGTGATATTGGTAGAACACAGGCCAACGAGGGCCAAAAGATGGCAGAATGAGGCAAAGATAACATAAAGGGAGAAAAGCGTCAGGCCTTAACGAAAGGGGAGGGGATATCGCACCAACCCCGTACCGTCACCGCAGTCACCGATAATACCGATCCGGCCTTAGTTCCCCTCCTCCTTCCCTTGGTATGTGAACACAGAAGCCCGATGATTTGTGTGTCAGTTTTTGTCCGCCTGGAAAACATGTTCCGGAATATAGTAAAAACGAAATGGGAGAGAAAGCATAGTAACAAACGGTGGTATCGTGCCAAGAGCATCTTGACCAACTTAGAAGCCAGTTCCGTCCCCGTCAGAAAGAACGAAGCCGAAAAAAATAAAGCAGTGCTGTATGATAGAGGTATATGTGTGTGGTATGTTTCGTACCGAGAGAAGAGGTGGTAAGATGGAGATGCGTAACGACAGATGGCGAAGAGAAGAGGGAGAATGTATGTGTTCAAGGGAAAAAAACCGAAAGATCGTCGCTTGTGTTCGTGGTCCAGTAATACTATCCCCATGATGCTTTTTTTTGTTCGTGTCTCTTTTTTGGGCTTATAAAGACGTCAGATATAGATCAAGCCTCCTCCATGATGCCGCCCTCGCCGCCGCCCTCTTCGCGCCACTCGCGGCTCTTCTCGGTGAGGCGCTTGACGCCGCTGACGCGGGCGGCCCACAGGCCCTCGATGGGGGTGCGGAAGGTGAAGGCGCGCTGGGAGCTGATGACGCCGATGGCCTGCAGCACGGCCTTGCGGCTGTCGCGGCCGAAGACGGCCGGGTGGTTGATCCACTCCAGGCTAGACTCGAGCTCGGCATCGAGGGCAGCGACGACCTTGGCATCGATACCGGCGGCGGTGGTGCCGATGCTCATGCTGGCCAGGCCGAGCCCGTCGTTGGAGCGGCTGCGCGGGAGGGCGGGGGCGGGGAAGCCGTTGAGGGCGGAGGAGGTGGCGGAGGCGGTGGGCGAGGGCGTGTGCTTGCGGTCGGGGGTGCCGGCCATGCTGGGGGACTGGTCGTTGGCGGGGTGCGGCGTAGACGGCGTGGACTTGTTACCGTTGCCGTTGGAGGGCAGGGGGGGCACGGGGGGCAGGCCACCCTTGCCCAGGCCCTTGAGGATGGAGCGTGTCTCGTTGAGCAGCGTGTGGGCGCGGTCGTGCTGGCCGCGGCTGACTAGGGTCAGGGCGCGGGTCAGCATGTCCGAGGTCAGCAGCTCCATGCGGCGCTGCACGATGTGCGGGTGTGGGGGGATGGGCGGCGTGTTCTGCCAGGACTTGGTCTTGTCCTTGTGCGAGGCGGGCAGCATGGTGATGGCCAGCAGCGACGGGCGCGGCAGGTGCACAACGGAGCCGTCGCGCAGGATGTCGCCCCAGGCCAGGTCGGCCTGGATCAGCGGCACCTCCTCGACGGAGACGGCGCGCTGCTCGTCCTGGTCCATAGGACCGCCCAAGGCCTCGAGCCCGGACACGATGGTCTCCCAGGGGTCCTGCGGCAGCTGCTCCTGCGACGCGTTATCGGGCAGGATGACCAGCTGCACCAGGATGTCGCGCTTGTCGCCGAAGCGCAGGTCGCCCAGCGAGGCCTCGGCGTCGCGGCCGGTGGCGCGCTTGGTGATCTGCAGGGCGCCGCTGATCTTGTGGAACTTGGCGGGCGAGCCCTCGGGCAGGCGCAGCTTGAGCTTGACGTTCTGGTGCGACAGCGTCTGCATGCCGCCCAGACAGCCGGCCAGGCACTCGCGCAGCATCATCCAGTCCTTGACGTACGTGTACGACGCCTTGGTGCGCGTCGACAGCTCGATCATCGTGTCCGGCTTGTGCGTCATGCCGAGGCCGAACGAGTGGATGGCGATCTTGGCGGCCTCGGCGCGCGAGACGACGAAGTCGACACTGTCGGCGTCCGAGGTCGACGCGTCGCTGATCAGCATGATGGTGGCGACGGGGTTGTTGTACTTGCGCTGCATCAGCAGGTCCATGGCCACGTTGGCGCCCTCGACCACGTCCGCGCGGTGGCTCTTCTGGCCCACCGGCTTGATGGACGCCAGCACCGAAGCCCAGCCGGGCCAGGCCTTGGTAGTCATGCCCACGATGGGCACGCCGCCGCCGCCGGACCCGAAGGTCACCAGGCCCATGCGGTCGCGCTCGCCCAGCGTGGCCACCATGAAGCGCAGCGCGTCGCGCACCAGGTTGATCTTGACGCCCTGCATCGACGACGAGATGGGCACCACCACCACCACGTCCAGCGGCACGTGCACCGACGCCAGCCGCAGCGGGCTGCGCGTCAGGCTGGTGTACTCCGTCGGCGCCGTCGTCACCGACTTGGGCCCGCCCCACGACGAGCCCACCGACGAGGAGACGCGCTGCGGGCGCCCCGGCGTGCGCTGCCAGTCGTCCTCGTCCGCGTCCGGCTCGGAGAAGTCGCCCTTGTCGTAGTCCGTGGTCGGGCTGCGGATCGGCGACGTCTCCACCGCGTTGAGGTCCAGCAGCGCCTGCTGCCACAGCTTGAGCTGGTTGCGGTTGTCGAAGCGCAGGTGGAACTGCGGCAGCTCCGATACCGACAGGCTGAGCGTCAGGATGTTCTCGTCCATGCTGCCCGTCTCCATCACCTCGTTGAGGTGCTTCTTGATCAGGATTGAGCCCTTGAGCGTGCAGCGCGACGCCTTGCGCGGCACGCCCGCCTCGTCCCAAGGCGCCTGGCCCTGGCCCTGGCCCTGGCCCTGGCCCGGCACCGCGCTCTTCTTCTCCTTGACGCAGATCAGCATCTCGGCGAAGAGGAAGCACTCTAGCTCCTGCCACGACACCTTGTCCTTGCCTACCCGCAGCGTGCCGTACAGTCGCAGCTTGCCGAACCGGCTGAAGTCCAGCCCGTGCCAGTTGTCCACGCGGCTGCGCAGGCTCTCCGTCATCTCGTCCAGCACCTCCGGCGACTCGTACGGGTAGAAGCGGGGTGCGCTGCGCGCCGGCGACGGCGGCCGCGCGTACGGGTCGTCTGCCGGGGTCCTGCCGCCGCCGCCGCCGCCGCCGACGCCACCTCCGCCGCCGGGGCCCGTCGAGGGGAGCAGCTGCTGCGGCGTGGACGCCTGTAGGTCTTCGGGGTCGGGCCGCCACTTGCTGTCGGGCACCTCGACGGTGATCAGGCAGGTCAGCGTCTGCTGCTGCCGCGACCGGCTGACGGTGGGGAACTCGGAGCGCAGCGTGACGGTGGGTGCCGGGATCGGGTTCCGCGTGATGGCGCGCGGGCTGGCGAGGCTGGTCTCCATCGCCTGCACGTCGTAGTCGTGCGCCCGCCGCGGGCCGCCGCTCTGCGTCGTCTCGGGATAGCCGCCCGAGGACGCGACCCCCGTGGCCTCGCTGTCGCTGCGCGCGTGCCGCGATGCCGCCGTGTACCGGTCCGACGGCGGCGGATCGCGACTGTCCCGGTCGCGGTTGTGGTCGCGGTTGTGGTCCCGAACATGGTCACGATTGGCGTCGCGGCTATGGTCGCGGTAGAGCATCTGCGGGCCGCCCCTCGAGCTGGAGCTGTCGCGCCCGCCGTTCGGCCCTCCGCCCATGCCCATTCCCATTCCCATTCCCATTCCGCCTCCACCTCCACCGCCCTGCCCCAGCCCCGACCGCGCATTCGAGCCGCGGCTGGGCGGCCGCAGCGTCTGGTCGTCCCATTGCTGGCCCTGCGTGGGCGTCGGCGTCGACATGGACCGGTTGTCCGCCACCGAGGCCGACCGGACCATATTGCTGATTTTTTCTGCAGGTTGGGAGCCGCACCCCGCGTTAGCGCCACACTTTCTAAAGCCACAACCACAACTGCACTGGGTCGTGCCTGCCCAGCCAAGCGCAGGCCGGAGGAACCCAATGAAGAAGGAACCCAGCGGGGAAGGAGCGACGACGACGCAGCTGACTCACCGATATCGAGCACGTTACCGCCACGGCTGGTGTCTAGGTGCAGCGGCGCATTGCAGGTCGGGCAGTACTGCGACTCGAACTCGCGCATGAACTCGTAGAAGCAGGCCTCGTGCGACACGTGCGAGCACGAAAACTGCAGTATCCTCTCCCCCCGCAGCGTGTGCTCCAGCGGCTCCTCGCACACTGCGCACTCGCTGCCCACGAACGTCCGCTCCCGCCTGGAGCGGCTCCGGTCAGCCGTCATCATCGAGCCGCTGCCCCCGGGGCTCTCCCGCGACGTCGCCGAGTTGACCGACGCCGACGACCGGTGCGACGGCGCGCGCCCGCGGATGTTGCCACCCGATATCGAGGTGTCTACGGATGGGACGAAAAGCACGTCAGTCGCATTCCCCCTCCACTTGCAATCTGCTGGCGATCCACCGGCCCGGAACTTACTCTTTTCGGGGTACGACGGCCCCGACGTGTAGGCCGACGACTTGGACTTGGTGCTGCTGGCGTACGTCGCGCGCTCCGAGTCTCGCCTCCACCCAAACCGCGGCTCCGGGTTGAGCAGTCCTAGGTCTTGCAGGTTCGATACCTGCGGGTCTTGCGCCCGCTGGTCTTTGAGGTGGCCGTACGATTTCTTTTTGGACCGACTGAACATGTGGACGGTCTTTCCCTCGTCTCGCGGAGACTACCTCGGCTCCGTACGATCAATAAGAAGGGCAGGGAGGGGAACTAGGAAAAAGGGACGAGCGCGAGGTAGCGTTTGCGCTCAGGACTCGACGTCGTTCTTTGCGGGGCGGGGAAGGGGGAGCGTTATGAGCGTTGGATTTTCTGGGGGATCCACGGTGGCAAGGAGGGAGACAAGGAGGGCGACGATGCCGGCCTCTTGGGTGGCCTCTCTTGGAGGGCCGGGACTGGGGGTTGTTCTGTGCGCAGGATGCTGCGCAGGGTGTCGCGCTGGGTATTGCGCAGGGTGCAAGTTGCAGGTCGCGGATCGCAGGTTGCGGGTCGTCGTCCCCCGCCAAGAGATGGGCGGGTGAGGTCAGGCTAGGCTGCCCGTGTATGTAGGTAAGAGAGCGAGGGACGTGGGTATAGAAGACGGTGGGTGCGTTGCGTGCGCGTAGGAGTGTGGTGTGCTGGTGCGCCTATGTGCCTGTGTGCTCGTCGTGCCGTGGGTTGGCCGTTCGTGTGTGCCCAAAAGTGTGTGTGCGGGTGACGGGACCTCCTCGGGGGACCCTGGAGGGGATGCTTGTTTCAGAGCCGTCGTATCAACAATGCTGCAGCGGGTGTAGAGATAGAGGGGCACTCGGCATGGCCGCAGTGAGGCAAAATGGCTGGGGCGCAAAAAGCTTGGCTCAGCCGATCCCGCTGGCCCTGCTGCTCTCGCTGCTGTCGCTGATGTCACTGCCGTCCTCTCTCCAGTTCGACGGACTCCTTGCCTGCGTGCTCGAGCGTCAGTATCGTGTGGGCGTATGCGCCGGCGTGCGGGTGAGTAGGTAGGTGTGGAAGCGTGCAAGTGTGCAAGTCTACCAAGTCTGTGTGTGCTTCTGCCAGCCGTGGCCGTGCTCGTGCTCGTGCGCTGGCTGCTCTACCTCCTGCTTTGCACTCTTCTCTGCCCTGTTCCCTGCCCGGTTCCCCCCTCTCTCCCTCTCTCCCTTTGGTCTCTCACCCAGCGAACGAGGGGCAGAAGCTTCGTCCCCAGAACAGGAATCCCCCCTAGACTCTAAATTGCTCCGCTAAGAGCCTCGTGCGCACAGCGGACCGCGGCACTGGAAAGAGCGGGCGGCTGGACAGAACCCCCCCGATGGGAAACAAGCGGCGGCGCACACAAACTTGTCCAGAACGGCCGCTGATTTGGCCGCTATATATGGATGAGGGGACGCCGACTTCCCTGGTGCGGTGGGCAATGTGCGATTGGGCCAGAACCCGGCCCGCGGGATAGATAGAGACGTAGAGAGAGGAAGGGGAGCTTAACTGACGAGCCGTGATATGGATACGGGGCAATAGCCAATGGTGGGCGGCCCCCAAGGAACGGTGGTGTACTCGGCCGGCGCGCTCCCTTTTGCTTTTTTTCTTCTTGGTGGTGTACGAAGTACTACGAGACGGTAGGCGTTCCCGCGTGTGTTGTGCGTTAAACGAATAGCTAGACAGGTGCGTCTATGCAGCTAAGAAGGTAATCAAAAAAAAAAAAAATAAGCTCTCGGCAGCGTAGCTGTCTGTCCGTCGTCTGTCTCTCTCCTTCTCTCGTCAGAAAGGAACGGCCCGGTCGTCACAGAGAAATGGGTAATCGAATGTACAAAGCAGAAAGAAAGGAATCCCCAAGTCAGCAAGCAGCAGGCAAGGCGAAGACCAGAAGAGAGAGGGAGAGGGAGAGAGCAACCCGTCGGGGGTCTCGATTTGAGAACAGGAAAACGGGCCCACACGACGTTTTATTGCGGACAGCGCCGCTGGTGAGCAACTGTGGACACCGATTCGCATCGCCCGCAACGGTCGTCCCCCCTGAGGTGTGCCTGGATCCTCCCCTAGGAAAGAGGAGCTAGGATGAGGCAGGGCAAACAGGCCCAGAAGATGAACCCCAGCACACCCAGCACGTCCATCACGCCCAGCCAAGCCCGCCCCAACGGGCAAGCAGAATTGACGAGGGCCGGGAGGTGCCAGTCACCGGGGGTTAGGGGGCCCCAGAAAAACAGCGGTTCGCTATTAAGCGACTACTGCTCGAGAAAACGGGCCAGGGTATCCGACCGGGGGGGACCCTGGAACCTTGGCACGTCTGCACCTCTCTGGACTCTCTGGACCTGGTGGCTTCACGCTGCAGCGCCGGCGGGCAGGTACCCGCAACGAAGGGCTGGCGCTATCCTCCCCTGCCAGGGGTGGCGCGCCCCACGGAGAATTAGTTTTTGTGGGACTGGGCTCGCTCGCGCAACACGCGAGTCGCTGGCCGCCCTTGAGGGAGCGAGCTGCCTGCGTGCCTACCTCTTTTTTTCCCCCTCTCTCAAGGTCTGCGCTGACGGAGGACGGAGTGCGGAGCAGGCTCCCGGTACCGCTAAAGTAGCTGTACCACGGGAAGGCTTTGCTCTCTCTCCACTGACCTGCGGGAAGGATCGCAGTGATTCGCCCGCCGCCCGTCATGAGAGTCGTTATGGGTGCGCCGGCTGCATCGTAAGAGTCCGTGCCTGCATTCTCACTCTCTCGCTATTGGAGAATCGCGTTCGCGTGGGTGTAGCAAGTGCATCCAACGCCATGCACCGAGTGCACCGCGGCGAGGGGCGACGAGGCAAGGCAAGTCTGCAGACGGCCACCCTGTTCCGGACCAACTTACTTCCCCTCTAGGGTGCAGGTTCAGCAGCTATCGGCAAGGTTTGCGAGTCGTCCCGTGGCTCCCTGTTGTGCGTGGTGCCGCTTTGCTCTTTTCTTCTGTTTCTTTCTTTTTCTTCCCTTCTGGCTCCCTCCTGATACCATATCGTATCGGCTAGCCCCCTCTTCCAGCGTGAAGAGGCAGTGGGGGTCAGTGGCTTGGTGAAGAGGCATCCGCCGCGCCCGCCCGTCGGCTGGGCAGACGGGACAGAAGCCAAGCGGAATGAATACTTTACGTCTCAGCCCGTGACCCAGCCGAGGGGGTCGGGGGACTGCAGACTTGCAGACGCCGTGTCGTCCAACGACGAAGCATCCTGCTTTGCACATGGGCATTTTCGGAGCAGACAAAAGCAATATGGCCATGTTTGGTCCTTCGCTTGCACGAGACTCCGTTTCTGCAGCGGGTCGCCAGGCCATCCCCCCTGCGTCCTCGACATACACAAGTCTGTACGCACTCACACGAGGAGCGGGCTACTTGAGAGCAGCGCTTCAGTTTCCTCCGGAGAGGTGCGCACTAAGTGCCTCGTTGTGCTCCATAGACGGTGCCTGGGAGAGAATGACCGAAGACACCGACTGCAGAAACGCATCCACCGACAAGCCGCGTCCCTCTCTTTGGCGCGAGGGGGGAGGGGCTGCTCCTTACTCGTACCATGGAGCGAGCTACTGTAAGTAACACACGAGGATCGGTCGGTAGTAAATCTGTCGGTAGGGAGTGGGCAGTGGGCGGCGAAGTGGGCGCAAAGTGGGCAAAGGGAAGCAAGATATGCACTAAACCAGCTGTCGACCTGCACATCGCAGCTGGGGACCGAAGCATGCAGAGAAGGCCGACGAAGAAACCACCGAACTTGTTGACGCGGCGTGGGTGGTGACACCGCTCTTGCGACCGCAGACCGGTCAGGCTGCCTGCAGAACTGGTGGGCGTTGCAGCCAAAACCGGCCTGACTCCCGGGGCTGATAGACGCTGGAGACGGCGAAAAGAGGGTGACGCCATGCGAGGCTTCAAAGACCGTGCGCTGACGATGGGGCCAATCAAGAGACATAGATTGGCTACGCTTCCTGCGCCGGTGAGATTGACGGAGATCGCGGTACGCAACCGGGGCAAGCGCAACCGGGGCTAGCAGGACAAGTCGTCGAGAAGTCGAGTGGGCGGGCCACTCCTGAGCAGCACTGTAAGTACCTAATCTGTACTTGGAGTTTGTGCATTGTGGCCTTTTTGCATTGCAGATGCAGCGGACTACGCCTCAGGACAGCGAGCGTGCAAATAGCTCGGTGTATCAGCCCCGGGGGAGGAATGGAGTATCTGCAGTTCGTATGAATGCACTAGTGGATGTCATTACTGCGGAGTTCCTAGTAAAGTACTGCGGAGTACTGAGTACACCGTGGATGCCTGTTTAGATTTAAAGCGCGGGCTCCTCGGTGCGAGGGGAAAACAAGCACCTTCCTTGGACAGTTAGCTCACCATGTGCAAAGGCTAACCCCAGAGAGCGGACCTTTCGCCGGGAGATCTTGCCCAAGATGACTGGAGAGCTGCTGATGGGTCACCTTGCGGGTACCGATAGGTGACACACTCGCTTGTGAACCCCTCCCAACTGTTGGAGGGTGGGATGATGCTTCGCGAACGCCCAACAAGACTTCCATGCAATGGGACATCCTCCGTAAGCATTTCCAGCAGGGGTCTCGGGAGTAAGCCCAGGGGATAACGGCACGCATTTCCTTTCGCTACGAGTACAGATCGGAAAGCGCATCCTGTGTTCCGCTAGACGACGGGGAGGCAAGCGGGAAGGGAGAGACAGGAGATTGCATGTATCTATCCGTGACGATGTGGAGGGCAGCGACTTAACAGGTAATCAACGTTATCGGCGCGGATCCTCAGACTTCGGGACTTCTGTCAAGCCCCGCGAGACCTCTCGGAAGCAACTGTCTGGGGCTGGTCTCACCGAACCTACCTGCACTGAAGCGTTCCGTAGTGGCAGACAAATAGAAATACCCAATCAACCAATTCACCTGCCGCGTCGAACAACGGATCTCTGCGTCATGCGCTCCGGCAAGGTGGTGATGCGGCCAGCCGTCCATGCCGCCGCCGCCGCCGTTGAGTTCAGGACGTGGAAGGGCCAGCGCCCTGCCCGCTCGTCGATCGTCATATGCGGAGAGGCTCGAGCAGCGCTAGAGGAGCACGAGGGGACGGCCTCTTACGCGCCTTCTATGAGCTCTCGGACACAACCTGAAATCTATGAGGTAAGTATCCAGGTACCTAATCCTATGAAGTTGCCAACAACTGGAGTTCCAAGGCTGTTGGCGGCATCTGGGATCTTCAGATCAGACCGGGGTCGCCCTGTGGCAAACAAGCTTGCAGGCTTGCCACGAGATGCCGTTACCTCCTGGGGGAAGTGATCGGCACCTTCCAAGGGACACGGTGGCGGGATAACACGGAAGATTACACCATAACATGGAATCCGTCTGTCGAATCTTGAGGTATTCGCACAAAACTGCAATCATTGCTGCATCCAGATCGCGAGACGGCTGGGGGTCACACAGTTGGTGCCGTGTTCAGTGCAGAGCTCCTCTCATCTTTCACGTAATTGCATACTAATACAGGAATGCACTTAACGAAGACAGCCGTGGGGTTGAAGGCGGGGTACTCTAAAGTAGCAGCTACTTGGACCTTCCTCCCTCGCCGCCACAATAGCGCTGCAGCCAGAGAGGGCTTGCTCGCTCTTGCACCTGGCCATACGAGTCTCGTGGCATGACATTCTGACCCTCTCCCCCCTCCGTTGAGATCCTGCCGCCGTGTTCTTCCTTTGTTCGTGATCGCGATCCATCCCAGCAAGCATCCCGCCCGTTCCGGCTGCGGGGCAGAGCGGCCAGTGCCCATCGTCCGTCCGCCGCTGCGCCAAGGAGATTCGCCGTCACCGGCCTGCAGCGCGAACAGACGCGTACTCCATGTAACTCCTTCCTTCGTAGCTGGCAGCCCGAGGACCAACCGACCACGGCCCACGGCCCAGTGGGGGATCGCAAGGATCACCAGGCCCCTCTCAGCCCCGGCCCCCAGAGCCCAGAGTCGCATTTCTACTCCAACGTCAACGATCCTTCCAAGGCCGGCCGGCGCTGCCGCAACGGCAGTTCAGAAACCCCAGTGGACGACACTGCGCGGCGCTGGGCCATTCAAGGCACGGCGGGGTGCGCAGGAATAGAGGCACAGGAGGAATCAACAAGTACGCGGGTGCAACCTCAGTAAGCCAAGGCAGCTCAGCTGTGCAAGGCTGGGTTCCATTGGGCCACCTGGCCACATAACGGTAACCCCTCTACCTCGGCCAATAAAGGCCAGACGGCAGGCTACGGCCAGACGTCAGTCTGGCCCCTTCAGACGCAATACGCCATCCTGCCCATACCGAAGGAGGAATTCGGCCGCGACGTAAACCCTGGCGACAACCAACAGTGTATCAGTGAGAGTCCCGACAGCGTGGGTGCATGTACCCCGACACCAGCAAGGCTTTGCGATGTGCGTCTTATGATCACCACCAGTGAAGGGAGTGAAGACTACCCAAACGTCTCCCATCCGCTTGGGTTGGTTAAGGTCCAATTATGCCCCACAGGTGCCGTTTTCCAGGCTTCCAGACAAGCGTCTCCGGGACTTGGTCTACGCTGTGCGACAGAGGCTCATCAAGGAACTCGAGTAGTCCCGTGTACTCGGTGCCTGATTGATAGACGCCTTTATCTTGAGCGTCGTCACATCGCGGCTGCAAGCTGCTCCAGCATCCGGTCGAGGTTGATCAAACTCGGTAAGCAACCACGGCACTTGGATATCATGCCGCCTCTTCTCCCTATTTTCCTTCCCGATAACCTTGGGCCCTGAAGATCATACATATTAGATGAACACTTCATCTCACTATGCTCTTCTTTGTAGCCGAGATTGAACTCGGTGCACGGGAACTGATACCAAGGCTGAATTATAAATTTCGCTAGGGGAAACATCAGAACGGACATCAGAACGGCTGCCACTGCCACCATGGTTCTAAGGCCGAAACATACATCCAGACGGTCGCATTCCGCCCTTGCTTATCTATAGGCAAAAAAGAAAAGAAAGAGACGAGAAAGAAGGAAGCTATCATATTCATTATGCAATATTATGCTATCGCAGCCGCCGGCTCGCTGGCCGACGCCGGGGCTGAGCCGCCTGCATTCAGGCATCTGAGCCTCGCGACCAGCACGTGCAAGGCGCTAGCTCCTGATTCCGCCCCAACGTCGTATTTTTTCTTTCACACGCATCACTTGCTGCCGCGCTCCTGCAAGCGAGGAACGCAGCATAGCACGCAACAAAAAAAGAACACACAGACAAGACAATCACTTTCTTCTCGGTCTCTGCCCTTTACTCTCCTCTCTCGCTACTTTCTCCTCTTTGGGGGCTAGGTTGCGGTGTGCCATTGCGACGTTTCCCCGGACCAGGGGCTTCTCAATCCCACACTAGTTGTTTCACGTTTGTCCTCAAAACGAACACAAGAGGGAAAAAAAGCCTCCACCCGCTCGGCTACCTGGCTTAGCCACCAGACGCGGCGGGTTCTGTCTTTGTCCCCAGCCTCCCCCTCTACCGCCCCAATGGTTTCGGTTCTAGGTGAACCCTTGTTGGCGCAGCTCCTCTAAAACATGAGGGTGGGAATGATGGAAGGTGGGAGGTGGGAGGAAACCGTTCCGGTGGGTGGTAGTGGTACGGTCACGGAAACCTACGGAGAACTCCGTACGATTCACTTGCCCGATTCGAACGGATGGTTGCTCTGGGTGTTCTTTCTCCCCCACCCCGCCCATGGAAAAAGAAAGGAAAGAAAAAGAGACGATGGGTTTTTTGCGGAACATGAGAATGCGGAGCCCTGTACTTGTGTCTGTTTTGTGTTTTATGAAGCTACATATTTCACGCGGGATTCTATCCGTATTATTTACTAACAGCGCTGGGTACGAGTAGTACCCCAGCACGGAGGTACATCTCGGAGTAATCTCTCGGCCCCATCCGCCATGGCACTCAAGGGCTGGCTCGGCTGGAGAACGGACCTCAACGTCGTAGGAACCGGTCAATGCGGCGCCCACTCTACCGGGCCTCTCTCGGAAGGGGCAGGGGAGGAAGACAAGGGTCAGGACGGGGCAGATCAGGGCAAGGCAGGGCAGAGTAGAGCGCAGAACCGGCGTCACCATCCCCCCTAACCTGCGCCATCCTTGCCTTTTTCACCTTTTCCATCTCTGTACCGCTTGTCACGCCAGCAGATGTGCAAGGGAGAAAAAACACCAGGCTAACTATTCCGACCAGCCGACGTCGCACGAGAGCGAAAGAGGTAGATGTTGGGCGGCTAGCGTCACCGGCCTTCGGCGCTATATAGTCGTCTAACTGAGAACGTATGCATGCCTCGCAGAAGCAGCAGATGCCTAACCAGAAGCGCAGCTCATCACCCATCTCGAGCTGCTTCTAAGGCAAAAAGACAAAGAAGCCCCCACCGGCCCCAAAAAGGGGGGAGCAAGATTATCGTCCGGCCTGCCCGTTCTTAGTGTAGCGGGAGCTGCAGCCGTTGTGAGAATGGCCGAGACGGCGGGGACGGCTCGGTGGAGCCATCGTCGCATTGCCTCAACCGGCCTATCAACCCCCCAGCCTCCCTTCTCCTGCGGAACACTTCACTTCTTTTCTCGCGGGGAGATGAGAAAGGAGAGGGAGAACTACCGAGCACTCCATAAAGGGGAGCATATACGGAGTACAGATACGGAGCACGGATTACGGGAGTATGGAGGATCACCCCGTAAGAATACACGTGCAATAACAATTCGGTGTCGCGTACAGATTTTTGGATGTGGGGGGGCGAGGCTTCACACCCGCGCGGCCAGCGCGAGTGGCGCTACGATACTGCTAGCTGACTTCGTATCAATAAGGTTAGGTCTGGGTGCACTTGAAGAAAGACAGCCCGTGGAGGACAACAAATAAACCCCAAAATCCCATCCAACGCCCCTGACTTGCTGGACTAGGAAACCGCTTAGCTGGGTGGAAAAAACCTCCCCACGTTCGGGAGGGGGCTGCGCTAAGCCGCTTTCCTTGCCCTCGGTTACGGTAATACCCCTGACCATCTCCCTACCGGTACTAGCTGGTAACCCTGCTAGAAGCACTGAGCGCTCTTACGGAGTTCTGAGTATGCAGCCATGGATATCGTACATTGTGCGCAAAACGCGCCGCAGATGACGATCTAGACAATAATGCCACCTACTTGAATAAACCGTACTGAGTGATACTGTCGCCTGCAGGATGGATAGATGCTCCCCGCTCCTCGGTGGTAAAGAGTCCTCGCGACGCGAAGGAGTCAAGTTCTCCACGACCACTACAGTCAGCGACCAACCATCGACATGTATTCTCCGCTACCGTGTGTGGAGGGTGAGAGAGCATGAAAGTATAGCCCGCCTTATAAATCTATTGAAGTACCCTGGTTGATTGATGATAGTGATGATGATGATTTCCGGAACGTCCAGCAGCTCAAACCTCTGCTCCCTTCCCCCTTCCTCCTGGGCCATTTCTTCACTTCCATGGTTGGGAGGAAGAGGCCGCAACCCCTTTTCCTTCCTGCCTACAGGCTGATCTCTTCCTCCGTCGATTTTGGATGAAAAAGCCACGACGGCGGATAAGGCGGGTGAATCTTTCCTAAGATATGCACCGCAGATCCCCTGGACTTCTGGGGTAAGCTGAGAAGGCTTCGTCTCTTTTGCTTTCCACGAGTTTGAGGCCTTCGAACCTCGCTCGACCTGGACATCGAATCCAAAGAGAACAATAGGCGGCGGAATAAGTAAGGGAGTCCCAAGGGTCTAGACCGCTGCCGTCTAGTTTCTCGGGTACAATGGAGACGCCACTAGGAAACGTCGGAACTTTTTTACGTGAGCGGCTTAATAGCTGGAGACGCCTGTGGCCCTGATACCGTCATTCTGAAGCATTCGCTTACGCAGGGGGGGTTCCTCAAAAGCGAGCGACATCAACCGGTTCACGATTCATTGAACTAGGTAGGTGTCTAAGTAGGTAGGGTACCTATGTGGGAAGCATGTTCGAGGTCTGGAGTCTACGCATGGGTACACGCAGAATGCCTCGCACCACCACCGTCGTGTCCGTGTCATATTTTGCCGGCGCCGCCGTAGACACTTTTTAATGACTCCTGTCTCGCATGCTGTGATTAGAAACTTCCCTACGCAGTGGCTCGGCCCTTGACTCAGTCCTCGTCCCAGTTCTAATCACTAGGTCAGTACGTGTGTCAAGCCGAGATAAACGGGAGTGGAGCAAACTAGGATAATCGACTCACAGGGTTGGGGCCTGGGGGCTTCGGGCCGCCAGCTTGTCTGGCGACGATGATCTGGTCAACGGAGAGAACAGTACGGGCGGCCTCCGTGGCCAGCTTGATGGCCCATTGTTTGGCCACTAGGAGATCCAGGATGCCCTCATCCTTGGCGTCTAGCGTTCCGGTGCCATCCTCGTTCTGCGAGCGCATATATACACGTTAGACACCTGACGCCCGCGTCTATATTCCGGGGGAGGGGAAACCTACCTCAATATCAACACCGTAGGTCCACTCGTCCTTCTTGTGAGCGGCAGCATAGAGTCTGCTGAGAACCTCGGTAGCATCCAAGCCAGCGCTCTCGGCAAGCGTCCTCGGCACGACCTCGAAGGCCTCTCCGTACTTCTTAATGGCGTACTGCGCGAGGCCGGGAGTCTTCTCTCCAAAAGCCTGCAATCTCTCGACCAGCTGCACCTCCGTTGACCCCGCGCCAGGGACCAGTCTCGGATCCCGGGTAATGGCCTTCACCACGCTAACACCGTCATCCACGGCCCTCTCGACGTCGTCGAGATGGTTCTGCGTAGCACCCCGCAGGACAAGAGTTGCTGTCCTAGTGACGTCGTTTTCCTGCCGAAACACGGTGACCCGGTCACCGCCGATCTCGAGCGTCTCAACAACGTCCACGCTCCCCATCTCGTCCGGCATGGGAGCCCCGAGTCTCGCCAGGGGCGTCGCGCCGACCACCCGGCATATCCTCCTCAGCTCGAACTTGCTGAGAATCTTGATGACCAGGATGCCGTAGCGATTGAGGTAGTGCAGCGCAAGCTCTCCCACCGTGGATCCGGCCACGACGACCCGTAGGCCGACGTCATGGAGCTCCTTGATAGCGGCCTCTAGCTGGGTCTCCTCGCCCTTTGTAAAATCCATCATCTCCTTGGCGTTGTGTAGAAGCACCGTGCCCTTGGTTTCCGTCTGGCTGGTGTCGATGGGACACGAGAAGACTCCGACCTTGGCCTTCTGGGCCTTCTTCACCGTGCCGTCGGGGGCCTTGGCGAAGACCATACCCTTGACAACCCGGCTCTGCTCGAGGCTGCCGCCCATGATCTTCACCACACGGATGTTGTCGACGTTGAAGTTGGCGGGGTTCTTGGGCAGCACGGCGAGGACGGCCTCGGCTACCAGATCGGCGAGGAAGTCCTCGTTGCCGTTCTGCTTGCTGGCGATGACGGTGCGGAGGGCCTTGCTGAGCTCGGGCAGGGACCGCAGATCTTCCACCTTGTCGACGGCGAGCTCGTCAAGGGTGTCCAGGGCGACCTTCTGTGCCCGTTCGTAGCCGGTGACGATGTCGGAGGCCTTAAGGCCCATCCGGAGTAGCTCCTCGGCCTTGCGCAAAAGCTCGCCGGCGAAGACAATGACCAGGTTCGTCGCGTCGCCCATTTCTGATTCTTGCTGCTGGCTCGCCATGACTAGCAGCTTCGCCGCCGGGTGTACTACGTCCAGTTCTCGCAGGATGGTCGCCGCGTCGGATGTCAAGATCATCTTCTGCAGGTGGTTGATGACGATCTTGTTCCGCCCGTACGGGCCCAGCGACGTCTGCACCGTCGACGATATGGCGCGGCACGCATCGATGTTGCGCAGAACAGCTCCATCTTCTGAATCGTAGCTAGGAGCGAAAGTTAGCCCAGTGCAGGTGAGGAGAGGGCGGGATGGCGGGGTGAGGAGGCGGGTGGTGGCTCTGAACGAGCGAGGCCACACGGAAGGGGAGAGAGATATGCTGCGTACTTGCTATAGCCCTGTTTGAACAGGCCGGAGTTCGGCGCTGACGGAATGCTGAGAGACATGACGGACTCAGGCGCGCGGTATTGTTGGGGTGGGTGTTCTGCTTTGCTCGAAGGTGGCCTGTGAGGATTGCAGCAAGAAGCTCTGCAAAAAAAGTTGTGGAGCAATAACTGAAGGTGAAGCCTGTTGCACGGGTGGGGGGGAAGCTGGGGCCGCCGTAGCCAATTAAACACCGAACTCGAAAATCCCCCCTGTAGCGCACAGTCCAAACCCACCAGCCAAACTCTCCTTGTGAATTGGGAGGCGGGAAGGGCAGCTTCAGCCTTGCCTTTATCTCTGATAATCAAGGGCAAGTCAATGCGCCCCTGCTCACAACAGTCGTGAATTCTTCCAACCCAACTCCCCTTTATCAATTTCTCTCTCAAGACTCTTTTCCGCAACGCGACCATCCAAAACAGGCAGTAGACTACGATCTTACTGAGAGCGCAGCAATCGAAATGGCACCGTGTAAGTACCTCAATTTTATGACATCCACAGCCGCCGATTCTTACCCATGACGAGATTGTCGGGGCCAATGTCATCGAGGCTAACGTCGTCACAGCAAACGGCATCCCCCCTCCGCTCGCGCCCTCCGTCGAGGAGGCGTACCGCCGCAAGTGTATCCAGCTCAAGCAACGAACGTCCGAGGTAGAGGAAGCGAACGACGGCGCGCGCCTGCGCCTAGCGCGCATCAAGCGACAGGTCGAAAAGCAGCGTCTGGAACGCGCGTTCCTGCTCGAGCAGCTGGCCCGACGCACCAGCGCAAATGTGGAGGACTCGGACGGCAGCCCCAGCCCGCCACCGACGGTGCGTCTGCCTTCCCCCCTTCCTTTGGTGCGGGGACCTCTATATTATTATCTCCCCGAATAAAATCCCATCACACCGTGAAGCAAGAGCGCTAACCACTACGATAAAAATGACAGCCTAAAGATCGGCCGTTGCGCCTTAAACGGGGCCACCGGAAGACCTCAGTCGCGGGCAATACGGAGACGGGGAGCGCGGCAGGCGCAGCGGGGTCGGCGCCCGGCGCCATGTTTATCAACCAGAACCTGCAGACGCTCTCGCCGAGCTCCGATGCTTTCAGCCAGAGCCAGAAAGACCCCGCTGGCCGCTCCGGCGGCGCCTCCAAACCCTCGAAGCGACCGAGCAACGCGTTCGAGCTCTACTGCGCCCAGGCACGCCCGGCCCTTGAGAAGGCCAAAGAAGCCAAGGACGCCAAGGACGCCAAGGACGCCAAGGAAGACAATGCAGAAAAGGAAGACAAGGACGGTAGCGATGATAAAAACGACAAAGAGGACAAGGAGGATTCCACCGCTGTCGATATCGACGAGGAGCTGGCTCGTGGCTGGAAGGACCTTCCCCAGGCGGATAAGGACGAGTTTGAGGCGCGTGCCGAGCAGGAGCTGCAGAAATACAAGAAGGCGAAGGAGGAATTGAAGCAGGCAGAAGCCGATGCCGCAAATACGGCTGCCGCTGCCGCTTCGGAGGCCGAGGCCGAGGCCGAGGCTGAGGCTGAGGCAGAGGCTGAGGCAGAGGCAGAGGCAGAGGCAGAGGCAGAGGCAGAGGCGGAAGCTGAAGCCGAAGCCGAAGCCGAGGCAGAGGCAGCTTCTGAGGCCCGTCCGTCCGCAGCTGCCGCCAATGCCACAGAACAGCGGCGCCAAGCCGAGGGCACCCCGGCTCAGGACGAGGATGTGGAAATGGGAAATTACGACACCGAGGCTGCTCCTTCGCCCAGCGGCGAGAGAGAGGACTAGCCGTCTCATTATCATACTAATGGTGGGGATGTTGCGGATGATGAACTTACTACTTTAGACGACGAGGGAGATTGGTTCGGAAACGATACGGTTCGGAAAGGGTTATTTGTTTTATTCTATGGCGAAGGAGGCTCGGAACGGAGAGCGTAGGGTGTAGACCCAGGTCTTTCGAGGCCGGCAGCGAGTTATGTCTTAAGAACATTGCAGTTCTCTGCACGAGCGGCTTCTGTACCTGTGGGTATCAAATATTAGCTTGTGGGCTTCCATATTTTAGCGTTCGCTACTCCATCGCGAGGCATCTTGCGTATAATCGCCGGGTCTTCCTGCAGCTACCTGGTGGCAACTCGTGCCGGCGTTTTGAATATCATGGCCGAGCTAGACGGGGGATACTGTTACAGCTACCGCGGAGGCACCCAGGTACTATGTAGGCATGTATGCATGGGAGTTGCGTCTGTTCGGCGCACTGGAGCCAGGCTACACATATATATGATAATATTCATCTCGCCTGATGCCTCATTGGGCGTCCTGGAAGCGGATGCTTTACTCGCTTCGCTGCTTCATATACTGAGTATGTCTCCTCGAGATGCCACGTGGTATACAATCTCTGCTGTAACTTCTTTACCTCCCATCCCTTCCGTTGTGAACCTGGTGGTTATGCAAATAGGCCCCCCGAGAAGACCAACGGAGTGAGTGCACCCAACCCCCCCTTTTTCCCCAGATGCTATATAGATACCCTAACGCCAGCCTGGACCATTGAAGTTCTCGGTATATCAGTCAACGCCTGCGTACAAATCTACGAAGATGTTGATAACAGCAACAAAGATTTCAGCTGCGATGAGGATGATGACTGTAGCGAGGTAGCATCGTTTGTCGTCAGCGCATGCACAGATACAGTGAAAGGGACAGGAGCGGGGGATTTTGGGGGAGGAGAGACATACCAATCCACTCGAGCTTCTCGCCGTGGCCGTGGCTGAGCTGGTCTTTCAGCACAGCCAAGAGATCTGCGATTACGTTAAGTCTCTCGGTGAGCAGGCTGACGCGCTGATCCATCTCCAGGTAGCTCCGGACGGCTTGGTAAACGGGCTCGAGCTGGGGCTCGACCCAGAACAGCTCCGGGGTGTCGAGGACGGACCCGTTGAGGTGTATGTTGATGCGCAGGATGAAGAGCTCGCCGATCTGCATATTGATCTGCGTGCGGCTGAGCGCGATCTTGCCCGTCAACGCGATCTGCGTTGGAATGTCCTTGCAGGTGTCGATAGTGGAGGCGATGAGCTCTTCGAATAGGGATGTCTGGTTGAAAGAGAGCGTTCTATCAGCACCGCCCGGCTTCCTATCCCGAGGGAGGGGGTAACAAAAAGAATCGATGATTTTCGACTCACTTTCACGCTCTGGGCTAGAGCATGCGAAATAGCCAACTTCGTCATATAGTTATTCTTATTCCGCAGCGCGATGAAGTCGTTGTATATCCGCGCCTGGTACTCTCGCGTGTAGTAAAAGTTGAAAAACTCGGTCTCGACATCGTCTGGGGCCAGCTTTTCCGTCTCGAACTTGGCAATCTCCTTGAGGAAGCGTTTCTCCTGGGCGATAGACATGCCCCATATCACCACGACGCCGTAGTCGAAGAGGAAGACCTCCGGCGTGTGCACCTCGATGTCGAAGTCGGCTAGCGCGCTACTATCGTCGGTGCGAACCCCGCCACCACCATCGCCCCTACCGTCGTCGACATCTCCGGGCCAATATCCGTTACCTATTTCGGATCCCAAGCCTACCTCCTCCTCCTCGACGGAAGTGGCCGCAGCAAGGTCAATAAGATCCTGCCGCTGGTACCTGTCGCTGTCCACCTCCCCCGTAGAGTGTCGTCTCTCATGCGTCTTCGCCGCCGCTCGCGACTGGAGCTCCTCCGCAAGTCCTTCTCTCTCGTTCTCCGCCTGCTTGCTTCCGTAGTTGTAGGGTGTGTAGATGCATTCGTCTATGAGCTTCGGGCTCGCCCCTTTCGACTTGCCCCGGCCCTTGAGGAACCGCATCAGGCCTTCCATCTGGTACATGTTCGCCGTGCAATAGGCCGTCACCCGGGGCAATCTGTTCCGGTCTGCCTTGCCCAGGCGGGCGGCATCCCTCCGGGCCGTAGGGTCCTTGATACGTGTATACTGGCTGTAGACGTCCCTCCCACTCTCCTCGTCGGGTCCCTCCTCGCCAAACTCGGGATTGGGGAGGAGCTTGAGCTTCTGCGCATTCTTCGTGCTCCGCTGCGGGCCGATCTTGGACGCGGGATGTGGAGGGAGCAGCTGCGGTACAGAACCGGCACTATTGCGCCGCCGCAGCTTGCTATTCAGGGCCGAGAGCATGGGCGGGCCTCCGCCGAGACTCCCGGTTCCCGCAATCGTCGAACTTGCGCCTGACGACTTCAGGCTAGGTCCCGCCGCCGAGGCGCTCGCATGGCCATGTCGTTGGCGAGGTTGCGGCGGATCTGGCTCGATGGTGCGCGTAACGGGATTCGGGTTGAAGGTGACCGTCCGTGCCGGTTTGTGGCGACCTTCTGGTGGTGCAGTCGCGGCCGTGTGTAACAACGGCGATGTCTCGGTGGCCGGCGTCGCCATGTTTGGCTTCAGCAGCTCCGAGTGGCTGTAGGGCAGATAGCGTTCGTGACGGAAATGGCTTGTGGTTTGGCGCGCCTCTGATCTGTCTAAATAACGTATAGAAAAAGCAGGGTTGTTATTTAGCACGGTCTTACGGCACTTCCACTTCCACACAGTGACAGACCCTGCAGTCTAAAAATAATAGGCAAAGATCATTGGTATGGATGGAATGAGGAAGGGGGAGCAAAGAGAGAAGTTAGCAGCTCGGAAGGTTGAGGTGATTCACCTGCCAACTAAGCCCGAGGAGGAGCATGACGTTTTCTGTGCATAGCTTTCCTGCCAAACAGGTCGAGCACGTACAGCTAAGCACCCACTGCGGCATGTCCAGTCTTGAATTCTGCTGGGGCATTGTATGGGGCTCAAGGTGGGGGGGGGGGGGGTTTGACTTCTGAGGAGTGGGTTCCTGACTGGCTCTAGCCCCCTTCCACATACTGGCAAAAGAAGTCCAAGACCATGTGGTTATTATTATATATTTGTTTTTGATTCTTGAAGCCAATTGAACACTTGATGGCTTGCTTGGAAAGTTGCTCCCTTGTGTTCCTGTACCGGTACAAATGATAAAATTAATTTTAGTTGAGTGACCCCAGTAATGGTGATCGCCGACGATACCCGAATAATGGAGAGACGGCCTAGTGGGACTTTCATTCACGAGCGTCATGCCCTACCGTCCTGCAGCAAAACCACAGAAATATTCACTGTTGACAGCCTAGACTTTTTGGACATTCAGCTACCTACCTACAGGTAGATAGTACCTAGGTACTCGGTTATCCAGGAAAAAAAAGGCTGACACCTCCTAGTGCATATGTAGAGTACATACACAGTACCTTTGTAGGTATCTCCAGTAGAAGCCTTTCTAGAAACGCCTTCGGCAGCTCTTCCGGTGGCCCCACATTATTTGAGAGACAACGAATCGGGCGCATTTTAGAGGTAGATGGCTTCATGAATGCATGTCTGTCGAAAAACGTACTAACGAAACGGACAACACCCTGGCATAACGGGACTTCCTGAAATCATGCAGGTAAGCTCTTCGTCACGAACTTGAAGCCCTCGGCATCGAGGCGATCAATATACCGCTGACCAAGACAGGCGGCGGTATATATCCCCCCATCCAGTTCGAGATCGTCCTCGAGCATTGCCAAGGCGGCTTGACCCAGCAGGACGCCGGTAACTTGCACACACGATGTGTTAGCGCTCTGTAATGACTCAGCTGCAACCTGCAGTCCAGGAAAGTTGCAAAAGCGAATACTCACGGTAGTAAATCGAGCCTTTCCAGGAGGCACTGCAGAAAGCTTGCTTCCCTGCGGTGCCTTCAAGATCAGGGCTCGCGACACCGCGAAACTCGATAACCTCCTTTTGGCCTTGTTCCTTGCTGGTACCTTCCCCGGGTTGGTAGACGAATCGCTTCATCAAGCTCCGAAACGGCGGTACAGTGGCGAGTAGGGTCCCAGCGATAATCAGGCCCCAGTGCGTGACCATCCCCTGGAACCAGTTTCGCGGCCTCATATATTCTCGGAAGCTGAAGTTGGGCCCGTAGGACTGCTCCTTCCGCGAGGGAATGAGGGGAAGAAGACCCCAGGAGCGTTCTGCAGTCGCCGTATCTGGCCACGAGGCGTAGGAAGTCGTCAAAGTGCCGAGGTTAGGTACCGTTGTCAACCCGGTCAGTCTCGTAAGGAAGGATGGTTTTCTGGTCGGGGCGCTCGGATTAGGGACCGGAGAGAGTGCATAGGGAACGCGCGATTCCATCAGCTCCTTCATGGTGTAGTTGTCGAACGCAGTAAGGACGGTGTGGAGAGTCCCACCGGAGGGAGCGCCCCTGAAGCGTGTCAGCTTACGTGCGCTGCATCTATCGTCGGATAATCATATTCACTCACCGTAGCTCGTGTATCGAGACCGTCACATCCCGCGTTTTGGCGTGGAATTCAGTTCGATTGACGGAGGCCAAAGACCACGAGACGAGATCCGCGATGGCGGACTCGATTCCGTTCTGCGGGAACATCATGGCTCCCGTGGTTTTAGCGATATCCTCATACTTCTTGATCATCCTCGCCACAAAAGCTATCTCGCCTGTGCAGTCTAGGTAATGGGTACCATTCTCTGCGCAAGCCTTGAAGGCAACCTCGCCGTAAGCTCCGTACGGCCCGACCGTGGTGATGAGGACAAAAGTCTTCTTCACAAGAGCATCCAGCTCGGCTCCGTGGAGGTTGCAGACTTCAATAGCTAGAATAGGCCGTTAACGAAAGATACCCAAAGGCTCACCGCGTAGAGCCCATCACCAAACGCACCTGGTTGGAGACGATCCGGGTTCAGCTGTCGTATCTCGGCAGCGAGGTGCTCGAGTCTCTTCTGAGAGCGACCGGCTATGGCCCAACTCAGGTCTGTGGGTAGACGAGCAGCAATGTGCTCCGCCACGTACTGGCCCGTATAGCCTGAAGGCACACATACAGTTAGTCGTCCCTCCAAGTATAATCCAGTCAGGATGATACGAAATGATTAAGAGAGACTTGCCTGTCGCCCCAAAGACTATGACATCATATTGTCGGCTGTGCTTCTTGATAGGCATAGCTGCAGCAGTTTTGTTGTACGTATAAAATATCACAGGAAAGGCGGACGGAAGAAAGGCATTGAGTGTCTCGTGGGACACAGCACGTCGGACAGGGCCAAGGTTTTATCCTATTTCGAAGGAACCGTTCCCCCCTCCCGGCCAATATGCGTCGCACCCACCCTGCGCCAGCATGGCCGCGGTAAAGCACACCATCTGGGCATTGGGGGAAACCGAGGTCCATGTCTTGCCGTTCGTTCGGCGCTCTAGAAAAAGACGGCATGTCGCAGGAAACTAGAAAAGGCAAGCAACGCCGCGTCTAGTTCGGACAGCAAGACCATTCGAGATCGCATCTTCCGTGTTGGTTGCACATGTAGCGTCCCATCCTAAGCCGAAAACGGGCTGGCGCCGGAAACCGGGGCTGCTTGACGTGAGTGCCCCGGCACGAAGGGTGAAGGGACCCACAGTTTGTTCTCAATGGCGGCACTCTCCGCCCCAGCACGCCAAGTGCGGGCGAGAGGCTGGAGGTGCTGGGGGCTGCGTGGATTGCTCGGAGCCAGATATCACCTAATCAAGCCCAGAAAATACACGTGATGTATCAGCTGACGCACAAAATTCCGCTCGGAAATATTTGCTCAGCAGGGCTGCCTTTGGTGGTCCCCATGCAGATAACACAAAATCTCGATCCATGCAGACGACTCCATTCAAACCAACCTGACAACTCGCCTCGAAAATCACAGATTTTTCCCCAAGCAATCCAAGTAATCCGTCGCCAAAATGACGAAGCGGTATGAATGCTCGGCCTCGATCAGAATTCGAAATCCCACGGACTATTCTGATCCTCTGACCCGTCGCTGAAAATGTACTGACTTGAATACAAAATTATAGCACCAAGAAGGTCGGCGTGACTGGTCGCTATGGTACCCGGTAAGCATTCTTATTGTTCTGGTGTAGTAAAAGAGCGAATGCGATACTGGCTGGCTTCTAGCTGTGCGGACGGAATGGGTTCTTAGGACAATCGATTTCTCGTGCTAACGTTCGTTTGCTCCATAGTTACGGTGCCTCTCTGAGGTTCGTTTGAACCCCTTTCGACCCGATTCGAGCATCTTCTGCGGTTTCCCTGATATTCACAACCTTCTAGGAAGCAGATCAAGAAGAGCGAAATCACGCAGCATGGTTAGTGCTCCCACTCGCGCCGCGAGCCGCCGCGCTCTCGGAAATCGACCAGTTTTCTAACATAATCGAACCCAACAGCCAAGTATATCTGCACATTCTGCGCCAAGAACACCGTGAAGCGGAAGGCGGTAAGTCCCCAGAGCGATGAAAGGAGGGGAGCCACAAGGCCTGGTTCTAATTGAAATATAGGTTGGCATCTGGTACTGCAAGTCTTGCGGCAAGAGCGTCGCCGGTGGCGCGTACACAGTCTCGACCGCTGCCGCCGCGGCCATGCGCTCGACGCTGCGGAGATTGCGCGAAATCGCGGAAGTATAAACGTGGAGGGGTGACGGCGGGTGCAGGTGCATAGGGTTTTCTTGCTTTGCGGTCCGGTGTAAGGCAGAATCGGGACACGGTTATCACGCAGATATTATGGCCAGGCTTGTCGACGATGGTCGGCCGCTCGAGTCGACGGAAATTCCATGAATTCACGAACGACGCAGTTCTGTCACTCCTCCGCACTTTGACGAAGACCTAGGGACGGTCCGAAGGTGTACTTTGCGGTGTTTCCATGATGTGGCGACTGTGTATCCGTGGGAGGTCTGCACAGAAGGCGAAGGAGCAAGTGCAAGGGGCGGTTTCAGAAGACGAGATCTTCAACTCAACTATGAGATTCCCTTGCAACGTTCAACTTCAGGCTGGCTGATAGCAGCGTCACATTCTCGCTTCAGAACTGACGAGCCTCGCCTACGCCGTCTTACGCTATGGCTGCTTCTCCCTCCATCCTACCCGCCTCCCAGACATACGCTACATGATACGCGATTCCACGAGAAACATGTTCCTACGACCACCGAAGGCTGAGATTCCCGTGGACAGGAGCTTAGAGAAGATGATGCCCCTGTCGACCTTGTCGGATCAATTCCTAGCCGCCTTTTGGTGCTGACACCTTACTCCCCACGTGCGCAGAGCCCAGCCACGCCAGCTTACTGCCATACCCACCGAGGCGGCGTCAGCGGAGGAATCCCTGGGCATGGACCTCAGCTTAGTGCTACGAAGAGCCCGTTGAGAGGGCTTCCCGGTGTGCTTCATCACAATGGATGGATGGCTCAGCAATCCCTGACCGCTTAGGGTTGTGCGCAAAGAAATGACGAGGCAATAAGGCAACGTGTTGCTCGATAGGCAGCGAAGGGGCAGTGACGGAACACATCAGCATTAACCAGGGTCCCAAAAACATGACAACGATATAGGTTTCCACGCCCTTCGCTCTTGCTAATCAAGATTCCATCAGCCCCCTCGCCCGTCCATCGAGCCTCCACGTGCTACAACTTCGCGAGCAGACCACAGCGGCCGTGCGGCGGCCAATCGGCACGAGGAGGTTCGCCCTGATGTTTCCAAGGCGGGCGTAGTCACACGCAGTCGCAGGTGGCCCCGCGGTAGTGGCGGGCGTGACTTATCATAGGGAGCCCGGGAGGCTACGCATCATCTGGCGTACGTAAAGGGACGGAACGCATGACATGACTGTGATTGGCCACTCTGGAAGACTGAGGCGGGTCCTGCCCGCCGACTCTGGCCTGCCGGCGTTGGTTGGGTACACGCAGGGGCCACGGCCGCAGGGCGGTCGCGGGCAAAATATAGAGAGAAGAACGAGTGGGCACCAAGTATCCGCCTAACAGGCCAACGAGCAGCTGCGTTTGCAGCAACGCGCCCAGGCACGGCAGCTCGCCCAGCCAAAAGTCGGAAGAGGCAAGGGCACGGGCACGGGCCACGTTCTGAGCACGACCCCACTTTTCAGGTTCCACACAGTCTCCCATTGCTTCCTCGCGCTCTCTCCTCAATCTCTCTCCGTGCCGTTCCTTCGCCTCCGCTTGATTTTCCTCCTTCACCTCCCACCACCTGCCTACCTAATCGCCCCCCATCCAGGCTGCTAACCGCCAGCGCTGTTCTCACTGCACTGACGCACCGCACACACACACATACAGCCGCTCAACGTTCTGAAGCACCGGCACCCGCAAACCGAATTCTCACCGCAACAGGTCTTCAAGGCACGCCAAATTCTTCTGAAAGCCAATTGTCACTTTTCATTCTATTTTATATGAGTTCCCCGGATTCTTCGCAACTTTGCCAATTTTTTTGTCCCTTGCGAAAATTCCCCTAGGATGGCGGAGCAGTGCATCGTCTGCCTGGAGAGCCTCGACGGCCAAGAGCCCCCACAATCCCCCTCCGATGATGCTACCAGCAGCACCGACGGCCTGCTGACGGGAGCGGTGGCGGGCCCGTCCAGCACTGCTGCAAACGCTGCCAGCACTGTGACCGCTGAGGCGAATGGCGCCGGTCCTGCCAGCAACCAGGGGCACTCCCACGACAACATAGCTGTCATACAAGTCTGCGGGCACATGCTGCACGACAGTTGCATTCGAGAATGGAGCAGCAAGGCAAATAGCTGTCCAATTTGTCGGCAATCTTTCCATTCAGTCCATGTCTACGACAAGGTTGGAGGTGAGTTGCCTTACTCTCCTTCCTCCCCTCCCCCCTTGACCTCTAAGAGGAATGTCGCGACTAACGTTGGAACTCTATTCCCAGGCGACTTCATATCATCCTACAAAGTGGAGGACAAGAAACAGGTCGCCGAGTTCGATCCACAAGCATGGCAAGCCGAAAACCCAGAGGAGGAGGAGGAATCCACCCCGTGCCCAGTCTGCAACCTGGCAGACCACGAAGACCGGCTTCTCCTATGCGACGGTTGCGATACCCCATACCACACTTACTGTATCGGGATGGATAGCGTTCCGCAAGGCGCGTGGTTCTGTATGGAGTGCGCCGATTTACTCGGCACGGAGATGCCGGTTCCCGTACCTCGCTTCTCCGCGCTGGGAGGCCGTCGGACGAACGACTTCTTCCCGCGCACACAGGCAAGCGTGCGGCGTGCCAGACAGAGAGCACGCTCTGACGAGTGGCAAGGAGCCTGGGGCCAGATCACTGGCCGTATCTGGAATGCCATCGATTTCGACGTTGACCACGACGGCGACGAGTCCCTCGAAGACTATCGAAGATCACAGCAGCTACGCCAGAGAGAACAGCGCGAATATCAGCGCTGGCAACAGCGCTTCAACATTGCTCATCGCCTCGGTGCCCAAGACGTTTTCACACGCAGCATACCCGCGGCAATCAGACAGCACGTTAACCAACAGCGCCGCGCCGAACCTCAGACGCCCCCGACCCCTGCCCCTGTCCTAACCCCAGCCCGAGAGAGTCGAGAAGAACGAAGGGCCTGGGGAGCTCTTGAGCGGGCGCGTGAGACCGACATACCCACTCCGGGCAGTCGCAAGCGCAAATCCCGTTCCATCACCGCTTCGCCGGTCGAGCCACAGCAGGAGCCGGAGAGGAGATTGAAGCGGCCCCGCACACGTCGGATGGGGACGCAAAGCGAGGTACCGTTGCCGTCGTCGAAACCGGTGTCACTGCCTTCGCATCAAGCAGAGCAGCGGCAAACAAATGGCCCGGCGGCGGCATCGACGTCAGCATCGGCCTCCGCATCGGCATCAACTGCCCAGTCGCCGAGATTCAATGATGAGCCTCCGTCGTTTCTATCCTCGCTGCTCAAGGAGGTTGAGATGAGCACTCCATCAGATGACGAAAACATCCGCACCCTTTTCAGTCAAAGCCGACGACCGGTAGATCCTTCTTCGCCAGGATCGTCACCGTCCGCTTCGGCATATAACAGCCCCCGGGCGCTGTCAACGACCCCCCCCCCTCAGAGGATGCTGCGACCTAGTTCCCCTACCTTACTAAGTTCGCACATCGAACCCATCTACCCGCCGGCCAACTACTCGCCCACGAGAATGGCGGCAGGGGAGACCAGCGATTCGGAACAGCGGCCGACCAACGGGGGTGGAGGTGCATCGGAGCTACGAGAGCCCAGGCCAAGAAGACGGCAACCGGCCTCGCATTCTCGGTCGCCCGATGTATCGCCATCACCGACCCGAGCTCCCCTCTCGCTCGAAACGAAAGAGAATATCAGCAGCATCGTGCGCACGGCGCTCAAACCGCATTGGAAATCCAGCCAGCTTACCGCGGATCAGTACGCCAGCATCAACCGCGATGTGTCCCGGAAGCTTTACGAAGAGGTGACGGACCCCACGTCCGTCAGGGACGACGATACCAGAAAGCTCTGGGAACAGAAGGCGGCCCGGGAGGTGGCCCGAGCCATGGCGGAGATGAGAGCCTGACCTGTTGAATGCTCCGAGGCAACGCGCCACAGCCTCGGCCACACACCCACGTGTATGACCAACTCGGCGTTATGAAATCGGGCTGGCGCATCTGGATAGATACCCTGGGATATGTGGGTTGGCTAGCAACTCGGGTACGTTGGACATTATAGCGCTGATCGTGAGACATCCGTTTTTTCCCAAATCCATCTTCTCCGTTTTTTCTTCATAGCTGCACTTTCATAGCGAAATTCTCTTTAGCGGAGTGGACCATGTACGAAATTTTTGAAAGCTGTACTCGCTCAGATATAGAAAGTATCTTATTCCGCGACAATTGCGATAGGCCGTCGGTAAACCGCGTTGCGTGTACGGAGTAGTAGGGTATTACGATCGTGGCGGCGTGCGGCGGCTGCGACCCGTTCACACACACGGGTGCGGATACGTGCGACAGAAATGGGGTTTCACTTGTCAGTTGAGCATCTTAAAACGGCTCTCCTCACTATGACCTATGTAGGTAGGTAGTGCAGTGTCTCAACAAAATGTTAGCGAACCCAAGGGACTGTGCATATCTCTCTCGGATTGCGAGTACGACGTTGAGAATATCGCGGTCAAGCGGAAGAGGGTCTGGTTCGGCCGGGCCAAATGGCGCCCACGATGGCGGCCGTTACTGCCGGTCGAGGGCAGAGAATTTTTTTCTTTTATCTCTTTACTTGTCCCGCCCTCAAATTGTTAGCAGGCAGGTACGTAAAGTTGGTAGCAGTAGATATGTGGGCTGCAGCTATCTAACAGCGTTCTTGGTGGGATTTGTTTATCCAAGCATCTGCTAGCGAAAATCAGGCAGCTCGATTCTCTTCTTCTCGGCACTCTAAATGAAGGGACGTTCTTGGGAGAAAAGGAGAGTCGCCCTTGATAAGGATTCGTGCCTTGGATGAGAAAAGAGAAGTAGGAAAGGAAGAGGGGGAATTGGAAGAAAGGAGAATCCATTAGTACAGGCCGCTCTCTAGGCCCATATTTTTGTGGGTAAAAATATCACATGGTTTTACACGTGGACATACGCCAAAGCTGTCTTTCATAGGCCTGCCAGCCGTTATCGGTCCGGCAGCAAGAGCGAACAGCTGGATCGCGAATCTGCATGTGCAGGGATCCGCAGCCGGCCAGCCGTGCGGATCTCGAAAAAAGTTCACGAGCAGATGGGCCGCCTCCATTTACGCTGAAGCAAATCTATAGCGGGTTTGTATGGGCAGCTAGTATAAGAACAGCTACCTGCCACAATACAATGTCCGTCACAAGTCGAGGAGGGCGGCGAGCTATCTCTGCTCTACTAAATGGTACTTCTTCTTCATTCCCCCCATTCCCAGCCGAAGCTTCACCTCCACCCCTTTCCGAAATGACTTGATGCTCCTTCTTGCTGCTCACGAGATTCGCCTTCCATGCTTACACGCGTCTCTTAAGAAATAGGCCCTCCCGGCGTCTGCTCTCGATGTGCGCGAGGAAGAATAGGCGGAGAAGGATGGAGGGGTGCCCCCAAAGAGTGCCAATTCGTCTCAATACAGCAACGGCCGTACTCCGCATCGGCGGGAGGAGCATCGGCCGTAGCAGCAGCAGCAAGCCCCAGCGTGTCATCACCACTACCAACACCACCGCCGCCATCACTACCCCGCGATGCCACCTCGCCGGCACCCGCGACCCGGTCCCTCTATAAGATCAAGTCCGGGCTCATACTCAGCCGACCTCCGCTGATCACGCGGGAGCCCACTGCCTTCGAGGCGGCCTTCTACCTGTACCAGAAGCGGCTGAACGAGCGGCTGAGCGGCTCCTTCCGCAAGCAGCTGTACTTCAAGTCCGACACGGCCGCCGAGCTGGACTGGCGCCTCAAGGTGCGCGAGCGCCGCGGCACCCCAGGCCGCGACATTGGCGTGTACAACCCCAAGAACCGCGACGCCTGGGACGACGAAGTGCTCGCCGGCAGCCCTTTGTCGGACCCGGCCGCTGTGCGCGACGCCCTCCTGCGCGACGCCGAGGTGCGCGTCAGCGAGGACGGCGAGGAGCTGCCCGAGGCCGACCGCGTGCGGCCCGACCCGCCTATGCCGCGCATCACCGAAGCCGACACCAAGGGCGACCTGCGCCGCCTCGATCGCAAGCTCGACCGCACCCTGTACCTCGTCGTCCGCGGACGGGACGACGTCTGGACCTTCCCCACGGCGGACGTGCTAACGGACGAGAACTTACACGAGGTTTGTTACCAGTCAACCGGCCTCTCCTTCAAACTAACTGTCCAGAAAATGAGTGTGCTGGCTGACACCACACTCCCCTTTCATGTTAGACCGCAGCAAGAGCCCTCTCCTCCTCAGCGGGCGTGGACATGAACACGTGGATGGTCGGGCGCGTGCCCATAGCGCACCTAGCCACGTCGCCTGTCCTCGCCGACGACGGCGCGACGATCCAGCAGCGCGGCGAGAAGGTCTTCTTCCTCAAGGGCCGCATCATGGCCGGCCAGGTCAACATCGAGGGCAACGTCATCGGCGTCACCGACTTCCAGTGGCTGACCAAGGAGGAGCTTGCGGGCCGGCTGGCCGGCTGGTACTTTCACGCCGTCAAGAACGCCATACCGGAGAGGTGATCGGGCTGTGTGGCGCCGGGGGGGGGGGGGGGGGGGGGGGGGGGGGGGGGGGGGGGGGGGGGGGGGGGGGGGGGG
>JAKLNC010000023.1:121737-143364 GCA_022813145.1 Barbatosphaeria neglecta | reverse complement strand
TGTTGTTTGGGGGCGGGGTGGCGGGGGGGTAATTTCCCCCGGTAATAAACGCCATACCGGTGTGGTTTTGGGGGTTTTTCCCCCCCCCCCCCCCCCCCCCCCCCCCCCCCCCCCCCGATGATGGGATAGGGATAGATATCTCATGTACCTTCAAGACAAAGGCGGCTGCTTTCTTTTTTCTGCCGATGTAGGATAGGCTCCCACCGCCCAAAACAATGTGTTCACCCAGTTTTACTGCCCCGTAGATGACAAACCCTGTGTGCGTCAGGAATATAGTAAATAGTAGAAGGAAATACTAAGCTACAGCACTATATACCGATAGCGACCATACGAGCCGCATATATTGCCATTTCTATATTTCAGGGGTTACTCAAAGAACGAGCAAATGTTAAGAATCAACGATCTCCATTCTGTTTGGGTATCTGAGTAGCACACGTTATGCAGTGCCGAGATTGCCTCAGTAAGTTACTTCCTGCATATTGTAGCAGCCGGTCCTTGCTAACCTAGATAGCAACGATGACACCCCCGACTGGGGGCATTAGGTACCGCAACATCCATCCATCCGCCCGGCCATCCGCCCGTACATGAAGCTCACGAAGCCGCCCACAGCCACGCTGGCTGGATAAGTGGACAGCTGTCCGATCGAGCACTCTAGTGATCTCACCGAGACCTCGCCTTCCCACCACCTTACTGTTCGTCCCCCCGTCCGAGGATCAAGACGCCCGAGTTCGCCATCTTGATCTTATTACCGTACTCGGCGAAGAATGGAGAGTCCCAGTGAGGGATCTTGCAGCCGAGCCTGCCATTCCCGTACAGCTCGCTGGGCTTGCCACTGTTTCGGCTGTCGTTGCCGCTCTCGCCGCTGCTGTAATGGCTATTGTCGGTGTTCTTGTCGTCGTGCTCTTCTCCATGCTTCTTCACCCCTCCCGACTTTCTAGAATACATACGTGTCGGCTTCAATGGCTGCATGAGGTCGCAGCATGACAAGTCCTCATACTCGTCCAAGAGGCTAGCCGTGCTCGGATATCGGGCCGCCATCGGTGGGGGTGGCGCCATGCGAGACAAGGACGGGCCGGGGGAGGGCGTGGCTGAGTTCGGAATCGTGGTGGGCTTCTTGTAAGGCTTGGGAAACTTCCCAGGCGGTGTCGAAGACAGCGGAGTGTCCTGTCGCATGACGTGGCCATCCCGAGCATTGTCGGGATAGACGGACTCGAGAAGCTGAATTCCGCGAGACAGTTCCCACGACTGCTTAAGGAACACGATCGCGGTCATCCAGCCTATGCAAGCGGTGGAGAAGGGCCCCATACCCCGGGTCAGAAGCGATGCAGCTAGGTACATGTAGTCAAACGCACGCTGAGCGTAGCTGGCAAAAATGAGTAGAAGTAGGAACTTACTGTCGTAGCCAGCTTCGTGGGCCCTCTTATGAACGTATCTCAGGCGAGGATCGGATTCGATCTCTGGCAGTTCCGCCTTCTGGAACTTGGTGAAAAGATCTCCGAGGCTCTCGTCCGGGAGCATGCTGTGTCCATTGTGCGTCGCCATATACTTGGTATCAACTATGCGAGGGAACAAGGTGTGGATAGCCCGCTCGAAATCTGAGAGGGCGGCCGGCAGGGGCCCTATGAAGGTGGCGTAGATGAAGCAGAGGTCAAGGAAGTAGTTGTGTCCGATGAGAGTGGGCCGACTCTCCCGCATTCTCTGGTCGAAACTAGCCAGGGCTTCCTGTAGCCTCCGGACGTCTGCTGCTCGCTTCTCCTTGTTGCTGGCGCCATCTTCGCGGTTGCCATCGTCATCTCGAGGCAGAAGCCACTCCACGTTGAGCTGGCCGGAAAGCGGAGAGCCCATTAGCTATGATATCAGTGCCGCAGTGTTAGCATAGCCCCTCCTCTGGATATCTTTCTTGGATCTTGTCGATTGCTCCTGGCACACCGCCCTGCACTTTGGGACAGGTAGGAAACTCTGCCGGGCCACGACGCGTCTGCATACCGCATCTACAACCCATCGTAATCCTGTAACGATATATTAGTAACAAACTCCCTCGACAGTATGCACAATGCATAAGGTATGGATCCATGAGTTACCTCTCTGCCTCCAGATAGCGCCACGACGCTCCTCTGTCTTCATGCTCCGGTACTAGTGTGCCAAAGTCAACAACGGGATACCGATACTTCCACCATCCTCTCAACGTTACTAACCCCGATCTCTTGGGCGTTATCCCGCGACACGATCTGCATGAACGCGCCCATCCTGAAGGTGGCGTAGCAGAGTCCCTTGAACTCGAGTTCGAGGAGCTGGTAGACTAGGCGAACTTGTAAATTGTTCAGGCGTCCTCCGTGAGGGTTGACGATGTTGATGTATTCGGCCTAGAAAGAGAAAGATTTTAAAGTTAGTCTCGCACCCGGGCGTGCAGCTGCGTGGGACGTAGGAGGTGAGGCCCATCGGAGCAGCATATACCTTTTCCGTTCCATCTAGCCAGTGTCGGACCATACTTCTCGTCTGGCTGTAGAAATCCTGCGCCTGCTGATCCTCTTCGGCAATGTTAATCACATCCCGAGTGCTGTTTCGGTCGTCTGTGAAAAACTGTGCCGCTACATCTTCTTCCTCGGCGCGGCTGAGGTAGAATACGCCTTTGGCGAAGGAGTCCTCCAGGCGATAGCCATTACCCTTGAGGAACAGCATCGCCTTGTAAGAGAAAGCTATCTTGCGGTCGACGATTCTGGCCAGCGAGGCGTCAATGCCACAGGTGTCGGAAAACAGGGGAGACAAGTGGAAATTGAACGACTTGGTGATATAAACCTCTACAGGAACAAGGTGATCAGTATGATAGTCGAGTATCGCATAAAATCGCGCGCCGTGTCCCGCACTTACTCGACGGTTCATCGTAGCGGACACAGGTGAGGCCAAGCTGCAGAATATTGAAGGACTCGGCGGCTTCCTTCACGCTCTCGTACATCTCCTGCATGGAGAGTTTGCCGACACGTGTGAGCGAGCTCTTCACTCTCACTCCGGTCATCTCCAGGTCGACCGAAGCGAATTCTGCCTCGGAAATGGCCTGGAGGACCGTAGGCAGGGCCTCCCAGAAGTTACTGTGGTCAACATCCATTGCGAAGGAGACGACGCAAGCGGTATGGGAACGGTCGGGGGGGTCAAACGGCGACCGAATCAGATACGGGCCAATACTCGGGGCGCCGTCAAGTATAGAGCCTAAAGGCCGTATGCATTTGTCAGAGGGAGAAGGGCGGGTGCCTGGTTTGTAAGTTTGGAAGCCAAGATTTTCGCCCTGGGCGGCACAAAAGATCAAGTTTGGTTCTAGTATCTTATGCAAAAGATGGAAGCGGCCAACTACTGACTGCTTGTTATATAATAGAGAAGGAAAGAGGGAGGGGCAGGCAGGCTGGCACCTTCCAGACTAGGAGGCTTGGTGAATGTTAAGTGCTACGTCCCAATTACCTAAATTGCTAGTTAGTTTGTGTCGCTTTTTTTGCCATGACCGGCCGATTGCTGCTTGGCCTAGATGTCCCAGGTTCCCCAGGAGTTTTGTGTTCAGGATATTGTCACAATGTTCCCACTTGCCCCTCCTGCGGACCTTGTTGACCCTTGAGCAGAAGGATTCTGAGCTAGAGACATTTGAGCAAGAGTGATATGTGTTCGATTATCTTGGTTGCTTAGATGCCTACTCATATCCCCTAAAGGGACATCCCCTGTATTAGATTTTTCTGCATTGTTCCTAGCTACCTATGTAGGTAGCTAGTATTGCTATATATGCTGATATCCGCTTAGGGGTTGCGGTTTGGGAATCAATGTTCTCAAGTTGGCGTAGAGACGATGGCCGTTGACGAAGCACTCCTATTTCCAGGTGAACCACTCAAAGAACTGTCACATGCATCAATCTCCAGGTGCATGCGCTATTAGCACTGGCCTCTGGCATAGTCACTGGCCATAGCCTCTTTTCTCACCAGGGCTAGCTGCAGCCCCTGAGGCCACTGGGGCCCAGGCACCCAGCTTATTTGGATAATTCTCAACTTCTCAGGCAGATACCCCATTTTCCCTTCATCAGCACAGACCTCAGGGCCAGCCTCACTGGTGCCGGCTGCTCCGACAACCACAGCACCATCAGTCTCCCTAGCTCATGGCCTTCAGCCACTCAGGGAGGTACCAGTCCCCTCACAAGTCTCAAACTGTGCATATATCACTGCCTAGAAAGACACGACTGGGCATGCACGGAAGGAAGGGAAGACATCATGTAATTAGCATAGAACCTAGGCCCTCCCCCCAGCTCCTGCGCCGGCCTTCTACTGAGAGCCGGTTGACCTCTCGGAGGGCTAAAGTAAGCTAGGGATAGGCCCCCAAAATGGAGGAAGCTCGGAAGGCCGACAGGAGCCTTGAGGATCGAGGGAAGAGACTTTTTATTCTTAATAGTTTCGATCAGATTATTAGCAGAATTGGATTACAGCCCCGAGCCCCTATTCTAAGGTCTTTGTCACAAGAACCCGGGATACATTCTTGAAGTATTAACACACAGCTCTTTGAGAAAGCCGCCATTTCTGTTGCAAGTGGGGAGTGATAGTCCCAACAGTGGCTGCAGTGTTGATATCTCAAGTGGAAATGAGGCTGGAGAGTAATGTAAGAAGTTGGCTATATTAGTGGTTGGATCTTGGTTGAGGTACTTGCTGGAATAGGGAGGTGGGCCTTCCAGCTGCCCCTGCCGAGGGCAGCTGCCAACCGATGGGTGCCTCGTGCCTCGGCACCGCAGCAGCCAAAGAAAAACAACCTGTAAAGCCTAGCCGTCCAACCCGCTGTTTGGGGAACCTGACCTCTACAACGCCCAGCCTAACCGCATGCGAAGCCATACCGACAGGGTTCACTAGCATTTGACACGATTGAATCGCGTCCATGGCTCCGCTTCCTCCGGACCACCGCCACCACCGCCTGTCTTGAGCAAATTCCTGACCGCTTCATTTGACTGGTTGTTATATCACCTTACTGCTCCGTCCCGGCTGTTTATCTATCTTGGAGAGGGTGCTGGCTAGCACAACCCGTCGCGATGTCATTCAATGGTTCCTACACGGCCACGCTGAGCCCGACGGCCAGCGAGAGCTTCTCGGGCCAGCTGCTATCCTCGTCCATCTCCTCGCTCTCCTCGTCCACCTCTTCCCGCCACCCTTCGAGCACCTCTAAAATCTATCGGCAGGCCTCCACGCTGTTTTTGACGCGTCGCCTGCCCGAAGCCCTGTCTACGCTCTTGCCGCTCATCACACCGCCCAACCCCGACCCGGCGAACGGTGGCGCCGTCGAGCTGGCACCGGTCTCGAAAGCTTCGCGCACGACGAGGGTACGAGTATGGAGCCTGTACCTCACTATACTGAATGCTATAGTGGAGCTGGAGCCGGAGGAGGGCAAGGAGGCTTTTGGAACGCAGGAATGGAGAGCTATCTGCGCGAAGGTCCGCGATGGGGACGTCTGGGAAGAGGTCGTCCACAATGGCTACCACGGCATAGAGGGAGAAGTGGACTCCGAGGTCGTCATCAACTTGTCCGTTTGCCCATGCTTACCCTCCACATACTTTCGTATCCTATTTGGCTTCTCACCCCTCTCTAACCGTAAATTTGACTCTAGGGCGACGCTTTTGCTAGCACACGCGAACACGCAGACACTCAACCAAAAGCGGCTGGAAAGCTACCTAGCTGCGTCCCAGACGCCGAAGCTGGACCTGTCGGACCGATTTGACGCACCGGCCTCTCCCCGGAAGTCGTTAAGACACAGGTCCCCAAGTAAGCTAGCCAGCGGCGCCGATACGCCTCGGGACCTTAATGCTCGCGTCAAGATCTTGGAGCTGTACACCCTCCACGTCCTGCTGCGCAACAATGAATGGGACTACGCTCGCGAGTTTATCAGCCTCAGCTCAGTGCTGGACGAAGAGCGGAGAGAGGCTTTTCTGCAGGCGCTACAGAGCCTGCAGGAGGAACAGCAGGAGGCAGAGAAGCGGGAGCACGACGAGAAGCAGAGACAGGAAGAGCAGATTCGGAAAGAGCTTGAAGAGGCACGAAAACTCCGCGCGGAGAACGAAGAGAGAGAACGAAGGCGGATAGAGGAGGAAAGGGCTAGGCGCGAAGGGAGCGAGGTTGATTACGGGATCGAGAAGACGCCGAGCATCGGCGGCAGCTCGTCTAGGGGCAAGCCTCCTCGAAGCCAGTCGCCGTCGAGCTCGGTACGCCCGTCGACGTCGGGGCCGCATTCTCAATCCTCACCCTCTTCCAAAACGCAGTCCAAGGGCAAAGCGGTTGCACCCAGACCGCCGCCCTCGTTCGGCACCAAGGCCGTCGCTATAATATCTCATCTCCGGACGCTCATCGAAAGGATGGGTATGTCACTGCGGTCTAATCCCATGGTTTTGGTCCGGACGCTAGCATTCATCGCCGGACTTATTCTTATGTTTGGGCAAAGGGGCGTTCGGGAACGCATATCGCGCATTCTGGGTAAGGGCTGGGATAAGGTCAAGGCTACGGCGGGCATGGGCGTCAAGGTTAGTTACATCTAAATTGATACGAGATGGCATGACGGGGTGGTATTTGCTCTTTATCTTAGCAGTGTACAGTAAGTATCTGAAGAGTGTAGGAGTGTGGGTGCACATGGTACGGGCATGAATATGTACGCATAACCCTGGCAATACGGGCCAGGAAAACTGCATCTGCATTACAAGACTAGCAATGCCTTGAGGCAAACGGTATAATGATCATGAACTGAAGTATACAGGTAGGCCCTTGAACTTCTAGCATGTGCAAAGCACCAGAATAGTACGCCTTGGTTGACAAGATCCCTCCATATCTGCCGTGTCCGCCGTCCATATTTTATGAGATGTCCCTCCCCAAACGCCGTTGGAAATATGATGCAGTGTGTAGGTAATATCTTGACGCGACTAGCCCCGACCAGCCCCGACCCGGGCAGCTCTGGGGCTAGTACGTTCGGTTCGTTTTCTTTTGGTAGAATAGCTGTTGAGGGTTGGATGCATTAGCTCCTGCTGCTTCCTTAAAAGAAGGGGGCCATAAAAAAAGAAGGTGGCCATAGAGGGGTAAAAGGTGGGAAAAACAAACGTACATCTGTTCTTGAACTGCCAAGATTGATGATCTTGGGACATCCGTCCCTGTCCTTCTCCAAGCGCGTGCACTCAAAGCAGTAGAAGGCGTCTGAGATACCCTCACCACCACAGACAACACACTTATTCTGGTAGTTGCCAAAGCTGCACTCGTCGCAGATGCGCACGAGGGTCGTGGGCCGGACGTAGGAATCGCAGACAGGACACTTGCCATCGCACTTGTCGCAGAGCCGGCCGATAGCAATACCAGACTGCTTCCGGCACATGACGAGATCGGGGTGATGGCGAGACATTGTGGATGTGGTTTTTTGTATGTGCGTGTGTTCTTGCCTGTAGGCAGCCTCGATGCTCGTATGAATGTCTATCCGGGGAAGGAAGAGATATGGTTGAGTGATTCTAGATTTAAGTTGTTAGACCTTGAGAATGGAGGTTGAGTTCAGATATTCCTGAGGGGTGGATTTGTTAGCTTTGCCACTAATTTCCAGCCTCTTCGGTCACAAGCCACACCAGGTAGCTCCAGCAGCTTCTCAAGGGCGATGAGGCACGTGGCCATTCATGCCTCTTCTTATCGGGGTATGAAATTATCGGATTCCCTACTTATGGATTACATAAACCTACTAGATTCAAGGCGCTGGAGGCGGGGTTTAGCTCTGCTCAGTGAATTCAGCGCAGGGACGCCTTTAGAAGTACCACCACTATCTTTGGTAGCCCGGAGGCTCCTTCAATCTTCCAACAACCCACCTCTTCCGGAACATATGTGCGGATACTTTTGTACCTAACCCAAGGACATCATCAGCGATTTATCTATTAACTCTTTGCCACGTGCAATCTAGGGCCCTACTTTCTGTGAATTTTCTGGGCCTCTTCAACAGTCTGCCAATTGGGTGGGCAAGCACAGAGCATAGAATGTCGGCTGATGATGGGTCCGAGAGCAGCACCACCCTACACTTGGATCCAACCCATTGGCTGACCATGCCGCCCAGATCCCCCACCGGAGAAAATGTGCAGGTGCCCATGGTGCCCAACGGCTCTAGCCTCGAGGGAGACGACCGGAGACCCAGCTGGCCTTTGGAGGAGAACGGGAACGAGAAGGAGAACGGCTTGTCCCTGAAGCGCAAGGCCCACTCGCCACCGGGTCGAATCGTGCAGGAGGGGGGCGGCTCGCCGAAGCGCATCAGAGTGGACGAAGGCGCTACCTCCCTGGACGGTGAACCAAGCGCCGTGAACGGAGGCTCGCTGAGCGGTGATGCGACGCGAAAGCACGACGGCAAAAACGCCGACGAGCAGGCGCAGGAGCGCGAGCACGAGCGGGAGAACCTACAGGACAGGGAGCGGTCGCCAGTGCGAGCCCAGCCGCCGAAATCTCCCGTCGGCCGAGCCCAGAGAGAAGAAGAAGCGCCCGTGAGAGGCCCGCCACCGCCACCTGGACCTGATCGGCGGAAAGTCTTCTCACAGGAGGAGAAGAGGCGCGGGCAGCGTCTGTTTGGTGGCCTGTTGAGCACGCTGAGCCAGACCAGCGCTAGCTCGCAGCAGAAGAAGCGACTAGAGATTGAGCGGCGGCAGCACGAGAAGGTCGATCGCAAGAAGATCGAAGATGACAAACATCAAGCAGAGCGGCTTGCCAAAGTCGAGAAAGTACGCAAGATAGAGCAGATCAAGTACGACGAGCAAGTGGTATGCCCCCCTCTCCCCCCCCCCCCACCCTACCTAGGTACCCCTCCCCTTGAGTAATTCTCGGGGCCACTGGCATAGGAGAGTAGACTTACGATGAATATAACAGATGCACACGCGCCATGCCAATATGCTCGCCAAGGCCCGTTGCCTGCAAACAAGGAGCGAGCCGAGAATTGTAAGTTCCACTCCCTGCTCCCTGCCACGCGTTGCTTTTGCACGTCACGGTCGGTCCTAATGCTCTTCCTCGCCTCTTGCAGCTCTACGTGCCGTGGGAACTCAGCGCTAGGCAAGATGAGATCATCAAGGAGCAGGTGAAGGAGGTTGAGCATATCATTAGAGCCGAACTCGCGAAATTTGAGGGCCAGAAGATGCGCAGGCTCGCGAAGTTGGGCGTATCATCGCATCAACCTATTGACCCAACGGTTGGTGAACCTGCACCGCTTGAGCAATCTAACCCTGCGCAAGTTGAGTCCTCCTCTAGCCGGCCGCCGTCACGGCACCCGCATGACAAGGGTCACGATGACAAGGATGTTTGGTTGGAAACGGAGGAGGACATGGTAATCTACTGAGTCACCACCCCCTTCCTTTCCTTCTACTCCCTATCATTCCCCTGCCCCTTTCCTCCCTGTTTTTCTGTTTTCTTCCTCCTTTTGTTGATCGACGCTTGCTTGAGTTAATGAAGAAGGCCAGAAGCCGGCAGCTTGGTCAAGTGACCGTGGGGTGAGTTTTTGTGGTGTTTTGAAGCGGTGTTATGAGCGCGCTATATGACGGGGCCTCTATCTAGGCAGTATTAGAAATACTACCTACCCTTGAAACGTACCTCGTATCGACAACCTTGTGATTGCTGCAGTGCTCCCGGGCAGACGGTGTGCCTCCTTGTGGCTGCTGGAATGGCCAGGTAGCCTTACTGAAGGCCCGGAGAGGCGCACTCTACTACCGCGTCCGAAGGCAAGAAGGCCGGCGAGGCTTTAAACGAGTATGCTGGGGTTTTCTATCTCCTCAAGACGCCTCGCCGACGCATTCTGGCGTGCGCTCGCCTACTCCGACTCGGTCGATATAAACGCTGCACGACATACTTGCATCGCATTCGCGCGCCATCACGTGTATGCGCGGGTTGCAGGACTGGCCGCAGTGCCCGTGCCGTCAGATGTTGAGAGGTACTTTGTTGGCTGCCTGGGTGATGAGTTGGGAGTTCCAGTAGGCTCAGGTAAGGTGCCCTCTTCAGCGAAGAGAGAGAGGCTGTGAGGATATGCCTAACGTATGTAGATAAGCTGTATGCACAAGGGTCGATGCGGTATGGATGCAGGAAGAGTCAGGTGTGGTACACAGCAGCTACAGCTTTGACATTTCCGCTCAGGTCCCGTCAAGTACATTTGGTGAGGCCTCTGGAGGGGTTGAGATGTACCTTTTGTGGCGCGTTGGCGTATGGTAATACATCTGTGCGGCTGGGGCCGGTACAAAATAGTGGCTGGCCCCTATGTGGGGCTGAAGACCAATTTGAGGGACTCTATCTGTGGCTGGTGCTGCAAGCAGGCGCGGGGGCACCGGGTGGACCACTGTCTATCGTTAGCGCTGGCAGCCGATTGTGTGCCGGTGGCTCCAGCGGCGCCCCGCCACGGCCCCAGCGGGCGGCGCCGGCTGCCGAACGCTGGGCTTTAGGCTGACGTCCTGTGATCACTTCCGACACGCGACGCCCACGCATGACAAACGACTCAGTCCACAGCCGATAAGGCAGGCAGCGGCGCTCGTTTGCGGCCTTTTTTTCTCTCTATTTGACTGCGTATTTTCACCGCTCGTCGCTCTTCATCTCGCCTTGCCTCCCTCCCCCAGCGAATGTAGCAAGTAGGAAGAAGGACGGGGTGCCCACCGTGAGCCCGCCCACGACGGCTACCAATACGCCGACGACACCTTTATAACGGAAGGCTGGCTCTAGCAATACGGAAGGGCAGAGATGATGGATCGCATACGGGGCCTCTTCCCGCGGTCGCGTAAGGTGGCGGAGCAGCAGGAATATGCGCGCCTGAACGACGGGCCGCTGGTGCTTGAGGAGGACGGCTCGTCCTTCCTCGACGGCGAGACGGAGGACGAGGCTCCCTTCTCCTGGCTGGAGTACTCTATTTTCGCCCTGATAGGCGTGGCCATGCTGTGGGCCTGGTACGGCAGACCGCTTGCTGATTGAGGAGAGAGTCAAGACGCTAACGTGATCTCAGGAACATGTTCATGGCGGCGGCCCCCTACTTCCAGACGCGCTTCGCTGCGGACGAGTGGATCCTACACCACTTTCAGCCGTCCATCACGTCCGTGTCGACGCTGACGAACCTCGTGGCCGTGCTCCTCCTAACGAACATCCAGTATACGGCAAACTACCCATTCCGCATCAACGCAGCACTGGCCATGAACGTGGCCATCTTCGGGCTGCTGACGCTGTCGACGACGTACTTCCTCGGCGCATCACCGGGTGGCTACCTAGCGTTTTTGCTAGCCATGGTCGCCTCCTCCGCTTGGGCGTGCGGCCTCATCCAGAACGGCGCTTTCGCCTTCGCTGCCAGCTTCGGTCGGCCCGAATACACGCAGGCCATCATGGCGGGGCAGGGCGTCGCTGGCGTGCTGCCGCCCCTGACGCAGATGCTCACCGTGCTCGTCATGCCGCCGACGGACTCGGCCCCGGCTTCCCCGCCCTCCGCTCCGGGCCCGTCTCCGGTGGCCCCGCCTACATCCCAAGAGACGGGCAATGCCGCCTTCCTCTACTTCCTCACGGCCGTGCTGATCTCCGTCGGCGCCCTGGTAGCCTTCCAGCCGCTAGTGCGGCGGCACAACCACCTTGTGGAACGGCGCATGACCCAGGCCATGGCGGAGAGCATCACCTCGGTGGAGGAGGCCGAGCGGGCCGCGCGCAAGGTGATCGGCCTGTGGGCGCTGTTCCGCAAGCTGCACTGGGTCGCGCTGGCCGTGTTCGCGTGCTTCGTGGTGACCATGTTCTTCCCCGTGCTCACGCCGCAGATCCTGTCCGTCGTGCCGCCCGAGCAGGCCGGCCGCCTGTTCCGCCCCGCCGCCTTCATCCCCCTCGCCTTCTTCTTCTGGAACCTCGGCGACCTGCTCGGCCGCGTCGCCACCATGCTGCCCTTCTCCCTGCGCCACCGCCCCGCCGCCCTGTTCGCCGCGACGCTCGCGCGCGTCTTGTTCCTGCCGCTGTATGCGCTGTGCAATATCGGCGGCCGCGGTGCGGCCGTCCCCTCCGACTTCTTCTACCTGTGCCTGGTGCAGTTCCCCTTCGGCCTCACCAACGGCTGGCTCGGCGCTAGCGCGATGATGTCCGCCGGGGAGTGGGTCGACGAGCGCGAACGCGAGGCGTCGGGCGGCTTCATGGGCTTGTGCCTCGTCGCTGGCCTGACTGTCGGGAGCCTGCTGAGCTTTACCGCCGGCGGCATTTGACGGGTTCTGTTTACGTGTTTGCGGTTGAGCTACAATTGTCTTTTATCCCTTTCCTCCATTTGGGTTAGATGTGGCGTAATTGGGACATGGGGATCAGCATTCATGAGCTTGGGTTGGTTCCAGGTATCGAGAAAACCTGTATGCCAGGTACATAAGACCGCACCACGCATAGTAACAAGCGCTTGAATAGTTACCTACGAGGTATTGATGACGATATATACCGAATTAGACGGCTGTATCTTGATTTCTTAAGAACATTTTGTTAATAAGTGCCCATATGTCATCTAGGGCCGCATATTATAGGAGGAAGTGGAACCGTTATGTAACCCCCCTTCCCCTTTTGCCACCGCTTCTATTTTCTCATTCTCGATCCGGGGGCATATACCTAATTGTGTGCCGTATGAACGTTGTACAATATGTGCTTCAGGTACCTGCATGGTATGCATGTACACCTCGAGGGCCCGCTGTTTGCCACAACGCCGATAGAAATAAGCGCATTTTGCCCGGGCTACCTGGTAGCCAGACTTCCCCCCCAAGTAATTACAATAAGTAAATACGTTTAAGAAGGCCGGTTGAGGATCGATATGTTGGATACTGCTTCTACCTGCATTTTCCTCCGTCTCATTACCACCCCACCTGGAGCAGACACTCCGTCGCCTGCCGCGGCACCTCCCGCGCGGCGTAGAAGCCTCCCTGGACGAGCTCCGTCTCCGTGGCCTGCCAGTACGCCAGCTTGCGCCGGCCGTCCTTCCTGTCCAGGTCGCCCAGGCGCGCCGTGATGGGCCCGGCCGGTAGTGGGATGCGCACGTAGCAGGTGCAGTCGCGCAGGGTCATGGCGATCTGCAGCTTCTCGAGACGCGTGTCCTTCTCGTCATCATCGTCATCGTCGTCCGCGCTCGCCGTCTCGGCGGGGATGGGGATGGGGATGGCGGCCGCGCCGTGCGGGTCGTGGCTCTGCTGGATGACGGCGAGGCGGCGGAATAGGTCCGTCATCTGCAGCCAGTCGAGGATGGCGTCGCGCTGTGGCGTGACGGAGCTGAGCTCGTGGGGATCCAGGTGACGGCTGAAAAAGGCCCATAGACACCGTCGATGCCGGGCTGTCTGCTCTACGGGGGTAGTTGCCGAAGGAGAGGTGAATAAGCTGGTAGTGCTGGCAGCGGCAGCAGCTTCGCTCCCTGCCGGGTGCGCGTCGCCGCGCTCGACGAGAACAAGGGGACAAGGCCGTTCCTCGACGCGGCGGCCGCTCTTCCACGCCAAGGCTGCGGTGCGGGCGCAGTTGCGGCACCGGCGGGCTGACGGTGGCGCCGTCGGCGACGGGGCGAGCCACTTGGGCTTGAACTGCACCGTCAGATACCCCTGCCCTCGAGCCTGTGGATTACCCGCCGGCGGGAGAGGAGGAGAAGGAGAAGGGGAGGGGGGAGGGGGCGCCGTCATGTCCTCGACTAGCATGGCTACGTCAACGTTAGCGACTCTGGTGCCGCGCCAGTCCGCACGCCGGGCGCCGGCGCTATCCAGAGCCGCGAGGATGGCGTTCAGGCGCCTGTAGATGCCGCTCGGTCGGACCCGCACGAGCTGCTGATGCACGAGGTTCTGCGGGCCCAGCAGCGGCCGGAGGACGGCCGTGTAGAAGGCATGATGCTCCTCGCACGGGAACGTATCCTTGCCCGCCTTGGGCACGCGGAGGAGGTTGCCTGTTGAACGTTGGGGTTAGAGGCATGGAGCAGGAAAAAGCAAGCGACGATTAGGGGAGGGGAGGGGATGGAGAAGGGGAAGAGGGGGGAAAAAGAGGGAGGGATAAGGGGGCTCTGACGTCGGCATAGCTGCTTGTCCGCGGGTGAGGCATCGGCCGGCAGCTCGACGGCGAAGACGACGTTGGCCGAGCCCTCGGCCACGAACCTGCACGAAGCTGCTGCGGGAAAAACGGGGATGCCGGGATCGACTTCGGGCATCGCGGGCGGCGGCGACGGTGATTGGATGTGATGGTGCCGTGCTAATGCAGTTTCCAGCAGGCGGGTCACCGCGGGAGATGGTTCCCGCAGGGCCGTCCACTCCGTCCGTACTTGTCCTGTATGTCCCTGGGCGTAACTTGAAGTGGCGTGGCGGAATCGACCAGGGCCCGGGGCAGGGGAAAGATAAAATGGGTATGTCCTGAGGAGGTCGCGTGTGCCTGCGGTCTTGCTCTGGCCGACCCTACTTGTAGCTGTGGCGTGCTGGTCGAACGTTCGCTCTGTCTTAATCCCTCACCACTTCCGAGCTGCAGCTACCGACATCGGTTGATGGGGATCGCAAAGGCAGGCATGATGTTTTCCCCCAGGTGTTGTGTACGGGTATCGTACAATTGAGATGGAGACCGCCAAGGTACCGTAAGTGTAATCCGCAGTCCGTACAGCACCTGTGATCCAACTGAAAGCCCCTATCTGGCCGGATAGGGGCTGGCATTGCTCGAGTCCTGCCGGGTCTGGGGTAAGACGTCACTTCCCATAGCTGTCAGCGGGTCATATGGAGCTGTTGCTCTAGCTCCTCTAGGCCCTGCTTCCACTCCGTAGGTGCTTCACTTATGAAAGGAAAAAGCAGGCCTCGTCGGGATAAGTGCGTAAATAAGAGTGGCACATACTACTAATCGTGGAATGGCCGGAAGCCCCTCGGGAAGCAGCCTCGCCTGCCGCGACATGCATTGAGCAGTCATCGTGCAGGAGACGATCGAGTGATTGCCATCGCCAGCCACAGGCACACGTCCCTAGAAATTATCGTCGACCCCTCCAACCCCAGATGTAGCAACCTTCCCGGTTGCACCCCTTGCCCGGTGTTTTGCTTTCATCTGCGACAAGAGAACGTTCAATTCCCCCTTGCGTCCTTCCATCTCATCAAGCAGACGTGCACTGGCACGACTGGATCCTGGAGACACGGAGTTGGGATGAAGGCTGTCCGACTGGACTGGCCAACTGGACTGTGGTTCCTTGTTTCACTTGCCAGGTCATTGGGTCCAGGGCACTTATCAGTCCTTGCCATCACCAGACAGTGGCACGCTGCAGCTCTGCGCCACCCACCACCTTCCGGAGACGCTAACCAGAAACACACAAAAAAAAAGAGGCATCCCCGGAAATGCCGCCTTTTTTTTTTTTGCCATCCGCATCCATCCGACCCCAACTTTCTCCAATCTCAGGACCATCGCGTCACCCCTGGCCCAGAGGCACCAAGCAGCTACAAATAACTGCACGTTGCTATTATTATTGCGAACCTCCCATCTCCGTCCATGGCTATGTAAGCCGGGCTGCTGCTTGAATTTTTTTTTTTCCCTTTCTATAACGTCGACGGCTAGGACGGCCATCATCCTCCAGATCCTTTCTCTTCCTTTGCCTCTTCCTCTTCCTCTTCCTCTTCCCGTCCACCGTTGCTTCCTGCCGACCTGAGACTTTTTGCGGCGCAGAACAGCTGCATCTTCACCGCTCGTTTTTTGGCTCCACTCCGACCGGGTCGCTTTTTCTCCCGATTTCTCCGTTTCCCCCCTCACCCACGATCTAGCTTGACGCACACAAAGCTTGTCGCGAGCCCAATTCCGCAATGAGCGCATAGGCAAAAGCCATTTCAACATGGCTTTCAACTTCAACTGGTCGCCGCTGGCGGCCGATGCGAGTTTCTACCAGCGCGCTCGCGACCTCTTGACCACGGCGCTGAACAAGTCGCCGAAGCCGCCGATTATCGTCGATGACATCCTCGTCACAGAGTTCAACCTGGGCTCCGTCCCGCCCGACTTGGAGATACTCGAGATAGGCGACCTCGCCGAGGACCGCTTCCGCGGCATATTCAAGATGTGCTATGCCGGAGATGCCTTCCTGACGCTCAAAACACGCGTTCAGGTACGTTGGGCCTTTGCAGCTTGGCGCTTTTTTTTTTTCCTCCTTATCAAACCCGGTTTCTTCCAGACCCCCCCCCCCGCCTCGATACCCGGTGGTGGCGGGCTCGGCGGGCAGGCCGCGATATGAACCACGACGTGCTCTAGGAGCGCCGTCGCGGCAAAAAAATGATAGAGCGGCGAGTGTCTAGCTCTAGCTTGAGCTCCGTATCATTTACACGTCGAGCACGCGACACCCCCGGGGCTCTCTTCTGGAGCTGCTTCCCCTTGACCTGGCCTTGCCTGAGCCAGTGCTCGAACCCTGCCCCGGTCCCGAGAGTGCCCGAAGGGAGAACCTCCTCGCCCTGTTTTTCCTATGCGCGCTGTGGGACGCGCTTCTGCCGGCCCCCATGCCGCGTGCCGACACGAAAACAACGAAAAGGATTTTTTCCAGAACGCACGCGTTCGATTTCTGCATTGATTCTTAAATTGCTGGACAAGGATGCGCCAATTTGAATTTTCGCATCGGACCGTGGTTGTGCGTCATCCACGACAGCAGGGGTTACTAACCGAAGGCCCCACTCTACAGGCAAACCCCATGAACACGTACCTCTCCTCGAAGCCGACGTTCACGTCGCCGCAGCCCTTGGCGGCGGCCTCGGGCTTGACGATCCCGCTCCAGATCACCTTGTCTGAGATCAAGCTGTCGGCGTTCATCATCGTCGTCTTCTCGAAGCAGAAGGGGTTGACGTTGGTCTTCCGCAATGACCCCCTCGAATCGCTCAAGGTCTCTTCGACCTTTGACTCTATCCAGTTTGTTAGGGACTATCTGCAGAGGACGATCGAGGGGAAGCTGAGGGACCTGATGATGGACGAGCTGCCGGCTATCATCCATCGGCTGTCCCTACAGCTATGGTGCCCGGATCAGCTGCCTAAAGACGAATCCGAGTCTTCTAAGGAGGATGACGAGACGTACGTCGACCCCCTCGCTAACCCGCCGTCGGATGCTGTGGACGCAAACGGCAATTTGGTCGACGCGAGCGACGTCTCTTCCTTGTCTGCGAACGAGACCTCGGAAATGCAGTCACTCTTCTCACAGAAGAACCTGCTGCGTCTCGCCGCTCTCACCAATTCGCATCACACGCTGTCGCTATTTACGCCCGGCATCCGGGAGGTCGTCTTCCGAGCCTGGGCTGGCCCCCTGGATCGGCAGGAGACCGGGAACACCCCGCCTTATTCCACCCCAACCCTAACGAGGAGCAATTCCTACCACGGGGGTAGCATGGCAACGACGTACACCTTCTCGGACACGAGCAGCCAGGAACACGGCCATATCCCTTCCCGGCCGTCCTTGGTAAGCCTCAACTCCGCCACCACGGGGCTCTCCCTCGGCGCAAACCGGCATTCCAAGTCGTATGCTGGCCGGAGGAAGAAGAATCGCGTGGTCAATCTTCGGAAGAGCAAGGAAGCCGCCAGTGACCCTAGCAGCGAGGCTGGTGATTATACCTCCGACACAGTCTCCGTGCAGGGGCCGTCTTCCGAGCCTATCATGCCACCCTCTATTCCGGAGGAGCCGGAGCAGGAGGAGGCGGCAGAGACCCTGCTCGCGTCGGCCAGAGCCCGCTTCGGAGACAAGAGCCAGCTGCCAAGCAGGCCGCCTTTGAACATGAGCATGTACTCGTCGCCGGAGATATATTCTCCCCCACCTGCTCATGCGGAGAGTTCGAGGACTGGTGCCGGTGCCGCCTCGGCCCCTCAGACTCGGCTCTCATTTGCCGAGAATGTGCCCCCACACCAACCCGCGCATCAGTCGGAGAACGCGTCGGTGCCTGTCGATGTGAAAGGTAGGCCCGATGCGGGACGGCAGCCAAACAATTTCTCCGATACGTCATCGGAGATCCTAGAGCAGGCTTGGATCATGAAGATGGCTGGTGAAATCGCGCGGCGCGTCTACGACGAGAAGAAGCGGAATCCGGCGTTCTGGGACGATCGCGAAGACGCCCCACCACCGGCGTACGAGTCCAGGTAGACTCGTAGGCCAAGGGGGCATCCCCACACCCATCTATGTTCAGCACTCTCATTTGCACAGTTTTCTTTATGTCCTTAGAGCGGGTTGAGATTCGGATACTGCATCATGGCATGGCGTCTTGGTGGAGAGGAGGGAGCAGAAGGAAGGAGGGGCATACCTACATACACACAAAACTGATCCGGCGAGACAGCAAAGGGGAGGGAGGATGGGGGGGACGATGGCACGGCGTTCTGGTATACAAAAAGAAACCAAGTAGTTCCTTGGTTTCCTCTGCGTGGGTTTGGTTTTTGTTTCGTCGTGATGACCGGGACCGGGGATGGGGAACTGGGACGGAGAAATAGTATTTGCACATGGCGGTTTGCAGGACGCCCAGTTCGAGTTGGGAACTTGATGTCTCTCCTTTACCTCTACAAGACCTCCACTCTACTCTCTCTTATGCAGCATAGATTACAGGTATATGCCAATTCGTATACATCTTTCTTTTGTCACCCACCGCAGTCTCGGACTAATGGATTTTACCACTCGTGAACGATAAGTACTGCCTATACTAGTATTGCTTGTCGTTCGTGTTATATACAGAAAGAAGGGGTTGAAGTACCATTTGGTGGCTTACCTATTCCGGCGAGTATTTACCCAGGTGCCCAAAACCACAGTATATATAAAGGGAAGATCAGAATCGGTGCTATGGCGAGGCTGAGAGCCCCGAGTATATCTCTTTTCGTGTAAAAAGCATAGATCCTCCGTCCCAACTCCGCGCGATGATAGATCGCGATTTTTTGGCCCCCAGTCCTCTCCGTTTCCGGGATGTGCCGCCCGTAATAACGCCGTGTCTGTTGCCCGTGACTCCCCCCCCCCAAACGTGTACAGTCACAAAAGTCAGCGGACCATTAGGGATCCGGTCGCTTTCAACTTAGAGCACCACTTCCTGCTTGAGCTTCGCGACCCGGTCCTCCTTCTCCTTGAGCTCCTGCGCCAGCTTGTCTGTCAACTCCTTGACCCGGGCCTGGGCCGTCTGCAGCTGCTTGATCTCGATCTGCTCCGTGTCGTGGCTGAACGGGTGGCCCGGCCGCGTGTGCGCCGGCACCATGGCGCTGCGCTCGAGCACACCCCCTTCGCTCTTCTTGCCCACGGCCGCTGCCGCCGCCGCCGCCGCCTTGGCCCCGCCCTTCCCGCCGCCCTTCCCGCCGCCGGCCTTCCCGTGCTCCGCGCTACCGGGCGGCGGCGGCAGGGCGCCCGAGGTGAGGATGTCGTAGAAGGCCTCGTAAGGCTCGTTAAAAATCTGCTCCTCGTAGGTCCAGGAGGTGACCTCGCCGCGCAGGCGCATGGCCTCCTTGTCCGCGTCGGTGCGCCCGTACGGGTGCAGCCGCAGGTGGTGGTACAGCGTCTGCGGCTTCTCGGCGCTCTCGCTGACGTAGTACAGCTTGATCGTGATCTCGAACTCGCCCCAGCCGGTCTCGCTCACGGCGAAGGGCTTACCGGGTACTGCGTCGATCACTGGGAGGAAGCGTTAGTGGACTGTAGGGAGCGAGTAGCCGGGGAGGAAGGGTAAAGTAAGAAGGGGCCGAATAAAAAGCGAAAATGGAGAGATGGAGAGATGGGGAGAGAGAGAGAAGAGAGAGAGAGACGGACGCACTTCGCACGTGGTTAGGAATCGACTCGTGCAGCTTGAACTGCACGCGGCGCAGCCAGTAGGTGACGTCCGTGTCATCGACGCCGCGCACGAACACCTGCCACGAGTGCGTGTGGTCATCCGGCACGCCGGCCGGCTTCGGGTTCGTCTTGTCGTCGAAGGGCCGCGCCGTCGTGCCGTAGATGAAGGGCCGGAAGACCTGGCAGCCTTTGACGCGCTTGCCGGCGCCGCTGGGGGGCGCCATGCTTTCTTAGCTGTGAACCGGGTCTACGGTCTTTGGCTCGAGGCTCTTTTTCCGAAGAGGTGGGGGTCTTGACTTCAGGGATAAACCGAATTGACGGCCGTTGGATGTGGTGTTGTATTTACAGGTAATTGCAGAAAGTTAGGCAACGCGCTGTTGCAGACTGGGCCTGGCGGTTTGCGTCGGGACGGAGACAACCTCTAGAGAATGGGTGATAGCGGGGTTTAGCGACGCGGGAGCCCGGGCCAGGCGAGCGGAAGCCCGCTAGTGCGGTCCGTTTTCACATGCCCCTCGGGGAGCTTTTCTAGCCCCAGCTCGGCCACTACCTATGATGCTATTGATCGGGTGAGCTCGTCTGGGACATGGCCGCGACCTGCTGCCAAATACAACACAGACGTAGCAGAGCCGAATTCGATTCTTCCTCGCATAACCAATTCTCTGTGTTTCTCTTGCTCGTCCCCTCTCCTCCAGCACACACATCTTCTCAGTGTGAGGCAATCTAACGATCTTTCCGTTCTCCGCCCAGCTTATAAGCTACCACGCACAGGGGCCATGTCCGCGGTCAAGAAGTTGGTGGTGTGCGGGGGGAGCGGGTTTGTCGGCTCGAGGATATGCAAGCACGCCGTCTTGCGGGGATGGGACGTCACATCGATCAGGTGAGAAGGCCGTTCGCTTCCATTCCAACTCAGCCTCGCTCGTCCCCCAAGCCCGGGCGGCTGGCTGACAGGATCAACGCAAATCGTACAAGCCGCTCCGGCGAGCCGCAGTGGGACTCGGTGACATCCTCGACCAAGGCGCCCTCGTGGGCGCACAAGGTGGCCTGGGAGCGGGCCGACATCTTCCAGCCGGAGACGTACGCGCCGCTGCTGAGGGGCGCCGACTATGCCGTGCACAGCATGGGCATCCTGCTCGAGGCCGACTACAAGGGCGTCCTGTCCGGGCGCGAGTCGCCCATCGCCGGCCTGCGCAAGGCCTTTGCCGGGACACAGGGTCGCACGCCTAACCCGCTGCAGCGCGAGCGGGCGGCCGAAGGCCCGGGGGGAGAAGGCGGCCCCGGAGCGCGGCCGCCCAGCGACGGCGCGGCAGGCCAGCCCACGTACGAGCGGATGAACCGCGACAGCGCCATCCTGGTGGCGCGAGAGGCGGCGCGCGAGGGCGTGGGCGCGTTCGCGTACCTCTCGGCGGCGGGTGGCGCTCCGGTGCTGCCGAGCCGCTATCTCAGCACCAAGCGGGAGGCGGAACGCGTCGTGGCTACGGAGTTCCCCGGCCTGCGCGGCATCTTCGTCCGCGCGCCGTTCATGTACGACCCCTCGCGGCCGCTGACAATGCCGCTGGCCGCTATGACGGGCGCCGGCGCCGTATTCAACGGCCTCACCCGTGGCCTCCTCGGTGGTTTCCTAGGCGCCGGCGGGGTGAAGCCGCTCAGGGCCGACGTCGTCGCCGAGGCTGTCGTCGAAGCCTTGAGCGACGACGCCGTTAGCGGGCCCGTAGAGGTCGCCCAGATGGAGGAACTTGCCAACAAAGCGTGGAGGAACGGCATGCTGTGAGCAAGGGGGGGGGGGGGGGGGGGGGGGGGGACGGGGCGGGGCGGACCGGCCATGACCCTGAGACTTATAAAAATCTGAAGCGGCCGACGCGGGCCGGGGGGGGGGGGGGGGGGGGGGGGGGGGGGGGTGGGGGGGGGGGGGGGGGGGGG